>VDFB02358134.1:38826641-38858800 GCA_007258455.2 Sequoia sempervirens | reverse complement strand
TAAAATTCAAATTCTAGAAGACGTTAAATTTAGCCAGTGCCATTAAACTCCACTACTCCACTTCAAGAATTCGAATTTTCCCTCTCTGATGTTTCTGACACTTGTCTCCAATCGTCGGGAATATTATTCTTCTAGAAACTTGACTTTGACTGGCGTTCTGGATTTTGCTTTCGAAAATTTGATTTAATTCATCTTCTCTTAACTCACCAGCCGGAGCTCTGTCATTTGAATTCGAATTTTTAACTTCATCACCTGCTCTGGAAAATTCATCTTCAAAGAATTTAATCAAAATTATCTAGGCAACTGACTTCAGATTCATCATTCGAAGAAAATTCATCTTGAAAACTCATTTTATTCAAATTTGCCTTAGAAAATTTAAATTTTCCCTTAGGAAAATTCACAATTCGAGTACTGATCAAATTCTTTACTGAAAAAGTGTCGGCGAAGCTCAGAAGACTTGGAAATCCATCATTCATCGCAAATGTTCAGTACCCAGAAGCAAATTTTCTTCAGAATGCCTCGAATTCATGGGTACCCAACGAACGGGTTCATTTAATTTTTAAATTTTGAACCTTAGAAAAAATATTATTTTCATCATTTAAACTCTTTCTTCGCCCGTGATCACTCAGTGTTGCTCTGACTTCTTGAAAAAAATTGAATCATCTTGTATTATCATCGTCTTTGACTTCATCACTGAGAAGAGTTGCTCGCACTCTGAAAATTTTATCATCTGAGTTCTAGGCGTATTTTCCAAGGAAAATAATTTTGCCTTAGAAATTTTTTTAAAAAATCATCTTGCACTTTTGAAAACTTGCCTTTGATTGCCAGTGGAGAGGAAATTTCTATCAACTTCATTCAGAAGAAACTTTACATTCCCGGCACGCCTTGTACATTTTATCTTCACTTCACCCCATATCACTTCACACTTCAGAAAATATTCATTTTAAAAGCCCAACGACCTAGGCAAATTTTTCAACACTTAGAAAATATTTTATTTCCACTTGAGGCGCCTAGCACTCCACCTTCAAACATTTCAATGCCTTAGAAAATATAAAAAAAAAATCTTATAACTCCCTTCAACACAGGCGCACACTCCACTTAGCATTTTATTTTCAACATCTTCAAATATTTTCTAACACCTTATATCACCCTCAACGCCTTCAAATATTTTCTAACACCTTAGGCGCCTTGCATACTTGGAGGAAAATCACGCCCCACTCACCTTGGGCGCATTTTGCCTATGGAGGAGGATAACGCCTAGCCTTTTACCCTGAGTTTACCACGCCTAGATAACATTTTTACCTTACTTACCACTTTCATTCACCTTTTACCTTCCAAACATGGGCGCATTTCCTTGTAGGAGGAGGATGACCTTTCAACTTCTTGTTTTTGTCCTTATGTGAGCTCATTTGGGCGCATTTAGGAGGGTGAGGAGGACGAGTTTGCAGCTGGGCGCATTTTGCATGTGATGAAGGATAAAAAACTTTGACTTTTTGTTGACCCCTTGCAACCTTGGGCGCATTTCACCCCTGCTGGTGGATGAACACTCCAACATCCTTGGGTGACTCTTCACCTTCCACGTTTTGTCTTGACATGGCCCAGTTTGGGCGCATTTTGGCCTTGGAGAAGGATGAAAACTTTGACTCTGCTTTGACCTCCTTGAATTTTGGGCGCATTTTCATGCTTGTGAAGGATGGGCGCATTTTGATGTGTGAGGCGGATTTTCATGCCTTAGAAACTTTTTAAGCTTTTTCCCTCTTTCTCCTTGGGCGCATTTTGCCCCTGCTGCAGGATGAAAACGTTGACTTTCTTTTGACTTTCCTATCTGACATTTGCCTCTCTGGCGGGATGAACTCCATTCAAAATTTCCTACTTTCATTTGGGAATGGAAGCATTTTCCTATATACTCTTTGGACGAGATTCGGTTAGGCAATTTTTGTATTCTCGCCCGACTACGTGCCACTATTTATATTAAGTTCGAGATTTGGACTTAAGGCTTGGAATGGCTGAAATTTTAAACATAGCATCCTCATGCCTTTATCAACTTAATGTACTTGCCACTTTAGTCACCACTGCTATTTATAGCTGTTTTGAGGGTGGCTTACTATAAATAGTAAGCTCTTGTTTTACGATAGCTCCCAAGCTCGTCGAGTTAAGGGGAAGTGAATGAAGCCTCTCCTGCGTGACCTTTGCGACGATGCATACAGCGATTTACTATTTTAGCATGGCACCCGTTTGACTTACTATAAATGGTAGTACTCAGTTTGACTGAAATTTCACGGCCGGATGATAGCACGAAGGAATCGCTTGATGGTTTATCGGATTTTGAAGATTTTGACTTTTGATGTCTATTTTTAGGCTCCAAAGCTGGAAACCCTAACTTGCACTGCATGCTTATCAAAAGATCTCCGTTTGCCAGCCGTTTACTTAACCTTTGTGATCATTTCGTGAATCTGAACTGCTGGGTGGCGGCTGCCGGGACACACCTGCTAAAAATAGCAAGTTCCTTACTAAGTGAGAATCCTCGTTTGCATGTCACACCATCGCGAAGCTCTCGAAAAACCCATCAGGAATCACCTGACATGCAAAAGAAACCTCGACATGCAAACCCTAAAAATAGCCTCGAAAGGCTGAATCGTGAAAGTGATCATCTCGACTTGCATGTTACGTCATCGCGAAGGTCTCGAAAAACCTAGAAGGAATATCGGACATGCAAAGAAAACCTCTGCATCGGACCACGAAATCTGCCTTACAGGCCCGGTTGCTAAAATAGTAAGTTATAGTTTTATCCAAATTTGGCATGCAAAGCGGTCGATGTGCCGAATGCAGGTGTGATGATTAGTGGAATCTCAAAAAGGCGACAAATTACTGAATTTCACACTTACTAAAAATAGTAAGTACCTCGAGAATCCAGATGAAGTTTGGTAGAGCACAACGGATAATACTGGCATTGTTAAGCTCAGTTTTCAATTTACTCACTTTACTTGACCTTGAATTGACCAGAAAAGATGAAACCCTAATTTTAGACTTGGCCAATATTTCGCGTTTAAGCTCAATGATGGACACAACCCCCCGAAAGACGGACACCAGAAAAGAGACAGAGCGAGAGAGAGAGAGAAGAAAACCCAAGCCAAAAGACCGGAACGGAGCAAAAATTAGGGGGTCCCCATCTTGAATGGGGCGATGTGTGAAAAGGTCACAACACTACTCTCAAGTAAGTAAACATTGGGAATTGAAGAAATATGCATCCAACTTTACTTACCACCTTATACGCCTCATCAGATACTCTCCTTCTTTCAAGAGCTAGATCAAAATTGAAAAGCAAAGGTGCAAAGAAAGCATCTGTGACCCGTCTGAAGTGATGAAAACTTTCCTTCAGCTCCAATTGATAGAAATATCTGTACACAGGTACCATCATCCGATTCCCTTTTGTAGATAGACCTGGGAATTGTCTCATTACAGCCGCCGCGTACACCAGGTAAGAAGTCATATAGAACTTCAATGTAGAAGGAGCATTAATCAACTGCTCGTGTATTTCATCACTGATTTGTTTGCCCCAGTCAATATGCACCTTCTGTCTTCTTATGATTCTGATATATTCATACATCCAATCGTGAAAAGTGGATGATTCCGGCAAGCCTTTCACTCTGCTTAGAAATGTGATCATATCTTTGACGTCATCTTTGAAATCACTTCGCAGGAGTCCTTTCGGCCATGTGGAAACAGATGATCTAGGCTTCTTTAACCATTGAGTGTTTATCAACTGTTTAGCTTTATTGGGATCAGCGTCAAAGATCTCCTGTGCTTTTGATATAGAAATATCAATGTATTTCTCCATATGAGGGACCTTAAAAACAATGTCAAAGAAATCAGGGTCGAGTCTCAGAATCTCGTGCCCGGAAGAATCGATCACACTCCTACTTTCTCTGATGTAGTGAGACGCCACCTGAAGAACAAACTCTGTATTGTGTGCAGCTGTAGGGAACATTGCCACCAAATGAAGGTTGCTGTGTACGATTGCTCTCATTGAATCAGGAAGAGGCTTCGTCTCTGTTTGCTTTGCGAAATCAACCAAGTCCTGATGACCAACCTCCGTGTCTTTTATCTCTTCGACCTTGGAGAGCACTACAGTCGGCGGATAGACACCTTGATATTTGTACTTCATTTTGCCTTTTGCTTTCGAAGAAGACGGAGGCTTACTAGCAATCATCAAAAACAACTGGAACTTTGATCACTCTGACTTGACGATCTTTGAAAAGAGATTGCAATTCGTTTAGCCAGAACAAACATTAATCATTAGGAAACATGGGAATGCGCGAAACGAGCAACAAGGATGGGAAAGCATGGAGCGGATGACAAGGCACGCAAAACGATGCACAAAAATGGAAGGAACGAGGCTCAGGAGTGCACTGGTCGAAAATGAAGCTCATCTGGAAAAGATTGTAGAAAACTGGAAAAAATGTAAGGGCGCCAAAATTCAGCGCCCTTACATATCTGGAAATTTCACTTTTGATGCAAGGGCGCTAAATTTTAGCGCCCTTACATTTCTGAGAGTTAGAAAATATAACATGTATTGCAACATGTCATGGCGCTAAAATTCAGCGCTTCAGCATTTTGAGCATATTTCTGGTAAAACAAATGTGAGGATGAATGGAAATAGCGCTCATGCTTGGCAAAGTTTTTTGTTTTGTAACATGAAAGCTTTGAAGACAATTTTGTTTGCTTTTGGATAGAGCTGAAATTCATCACCATTGTATACGCATTCAAGAGATTTCACAAAGAAACCCTCTTTGAGATTTCAAAGTTCGCATCAAAACGTATGAAGAGGGCGACAAGAATAACGTGGTGTCAACACAAAAACGTTAGAAAGAAAGGCAAGAGGGAGTGCGTGAGCAATAAAAGTTCGCCATTCATTACGTTGTGAAGACTAAAAATGGATAGAACATGCGAAGGGAATACGCGAATGGAGAAGAAAAGACGCGAAGAGAGAAAGAAGAAACAAAAATGCGTGTAAGTAAAAACGTGAAAAAAAATGAAGGGAAGACAAGAACGCGAATGGGGAAGAAGAAAACGCGTGGGAGAGGATGAAAAAACGTTGAAAAGAATGCGTAGAAAAACGTAGAACATATACAAAAATGCATATATCAATCCTAGAAATATATGAAGACGAACGAAAGAGGAAACGACTTACCCAAAGTAAAACGCGAAGATTGTTGAAGGTAGGATGCGAAATCTTCAAAAACGTTTTTTGCAGTTTGAAAAGCACTTCGCCCAGCAAGAAGAAAAGAAAGCCAAAAGATCATAACAATGAAAAATGGCGAATTAAAACACCTTTAAGTGAAAAGGAAAATCAAAAACCTAACTCAAGTCGAGCAATAAATTTAGGCACGAAAAATGGCACGATTGACGAAAAACGTGAAATTCATGAAGAAACGTGCCAAGGCCATAAAAAAGTTTAAGTGGCGAAAAAAAGTGTAATGGCGCTAAAATTTAGCGCTATTGCATTTTTAGAAAATCTCACTTCATGCAGGGGCGCTAAATTTTAGCGCCCTTGCACTTTTTTGTACTTAGCCAATTTTGGCTTCAGGGCAGGAGCGCACTTTTTCAGTGCCACTGCATTTCTCACAATTCACTAAGTACGAACAGTGAGACTTCGCGAAGGAGCTCGTTTCGAAGGTCTTCGCGAGGCGAACATGAGGGGATGCTCGAATTGACTATTCGAGGCTTTGGAACGCATTTCGAGGTGGCTTGAAAATCACTTCATTATGCGTACTTGAATTTCACGAATCCTAGGAAACGGACAAGTTTCGTAGGGGGGTTATCCGTGGAACGAGTGCTGCTAGATTCCGTGATAACAAAGTGGGGCCCACAAGCTGGGAGGAAATTGTGTTAAAAGAAAACAAAATAAAACATACCCTAAAAGGTATGTAGCCTCATACTTGCCTTCCTTAAAGTAAAAAAAGAAAACAAAAGAGGACAACACATGAGTCTGCAGCCAGCTGTCAACACAAACAAAGGGTTTTTAAAAACAAGTAAACACCTTGCACATAGGGAGACTGCCTTATTCCTACGTAGCAAGGACTACAGATTATGAGGTAATAAAGAAGTAGAGGAGAATTGTGAGTTCATTTCTGTTTTTTTTTTTTGGAGAAGAGGAGAACAGCTACAAGGAGGAAGGGGCTGCATGTGAATAAGATGTGATAACCTCTGCTCATTTTCTTGTACAGGTATGTGATCCTAGTTTAGTCCTTCAATTGGCTGTTGGAAATGAAGGACTAGCTGCAACTGGAAATTACTTGATTCTCTTTACTTTCTAAAGCTTGAAGCTTAATACTTTGGCCACATCAAACACATTGCTTCAATTTCCTAATTTAAAAAAAAAGGATGCTCTAAGCAGGTATGTTCAACCTCCAGTCAAGGACTGAACTTGAGTATTGTTCTCATGAAGCTTTAGGGGTGAAAAATTCCATTGCATGACAGTGATATTAAAATCTTGATATTGTCACCTTATAGATTGATGAAATACAAATCTGCAGTACATCATGAATGAGCTCAAAGTAGGAAAAAAATATAACAGTGGTCACCTTTTGGAAATAATAATAATAGAGTTTATGTGTTCTCAACTTGCAATGCTGGTCACTCTCAACTCCATTTCATACAAATGTTATATGTTGATTTAATAGTGGTTTAATACCAATCAAATGGACTTTTATGATCAAAGTTTCAGTATTTTAAATCATTACTTTACTGTTTGGAAACGAATCTGGAATAGATAGACTGTTATGAAAATAATGCTTAAATAAGCTAATAGGCTGAATTATACACTAGCTGGGAAAGGAGAGTTTTGTAAAGGTTGTTGAAAGCTGAGTGGCCATTAAGGCAAATAATGACTACAGCTAGGTTATGATTTGATAATGGAAATTTTTTTGGAAAGCAGAATTTTCCACAAAAGGATTTAAGAGATATTGGTTATGAGCTTGAATATGACTACTATAGTATTTTACAGCAGCCATAGGAAAGCTGGTGAAATTATGAGCTTTCTCATGACTGCTGTAGCAATATACAATAGCCATAGGGAAGCTCAAACCAGCACTTTGACTCTGTGGAAAAAGAAATTAAACATCAATATTATGTAGTTTATTTTAAGCATTGTGATGCTATAGATATGAGGTTCTTTTCTAGCACTTTGTCCTGAACTTGTGCATTCATCTACAACTTTTATTCTAAGAACTCTGCACTTATAACCAGCAATCCTGTGGAAGTCATGGACAACTTTGTAATCTCTAACTTAGCAGATAAAATATACTCAACACAATAGTTGATGGTTCCCTGTAGTATGCAAAGAGAAAATAATACCCTCGAGTGTAATCTTACCCTATTGGTTAATGGAAGTGCCAATATTATCATAAGGAAAAATGGTAAATTGCTTAACAATTGATCATAGCCTAAGAAATTTAAAGTAATCATGCAATAAGAGGACCTTAAGTTCCTGGTTCTGGAGTATACATATAAATTCTTAGCTAGCATGTGTATAAAGGTGCTAAGTGACCACCGAGTTGAACTCGAAGGAGCCTTTAATTTCAAATAAGAGAGGGTTGTTGAGTTAGAATGAGTCACTCCAAAAGTAAAGGACATATGCCTAGATATTTTTGCTTGGGGCATTAATAGGATGCATATGTTAGTTATTCCATAGCTACACAATTTCATACATGTGGCCATGGATTGCTAGACTCTTCATGATGGGTCGGGCTCCCTTCGAAGGGTAGCACGGGAAAGCCTACGGCTTCGTGGCAGGGTGGAAATTGTTCCGGTGATGCTCTCTCTCTCTCCCTCTCTACTTCCTCTTCAAATTAAAGCCGAAAATGGTTTGGTCTTGATAATGCAAATGATGTTAAGTTGATTATTTGTGCCTTAGTTTGATAATGCAAATGATGTTAAGTTGATTATTTGTGCCTTAGTTACTTAGATGAGTAAATGACTTGTATGTTCATTTCTGATATGATAACTTTAAATTGTTTTGAAAGGGGGCATGGATGTTATAGGTAAATTAGTTGCTTATGTTACCAACCGGCTTCCAAGAGGTTAAGGAGAAGGGACGAAGAAGGTTTGTCTTCAATTGTGTTGGCGTTTAAATTCGCACCTCTGGAATGCATATTTGAAACGGACAGCTATGCACAGATAAACTGCTCTTCAAATTAGGAGGGGAAGCTCCCTCTTGCTAATGGTGTTCAAGAAAGTAAACTAAAACTAAGTTGCCTATCTTTTTGATCAGCTAGAGCACAAGGTTTATAAAACACAAACGCCGCAACTGAGATTTTCTGATTTAAGAACTTCAACTACGACTAACTTAAACTAAAGACGTTTCTAACTTCTCAAGTAATAAGCAGAGCAAGAGAAACTAGAAATGAACAAGGTAGATTTCTGACAAAATACTTCGATAAACTCTTTCTCAACGAACATCTACACACTTCAATGTAAGTTGAAATCAAGATCATAAAAGTAAAACACAAATAACGGAAATCGAGATTTTATATCAAGGCAAAGGAGGCTCATGATTTTATTACTCGATCTTCTGGAACAAAACTCACTTCTAACATGCTTGGAACAAGAAATTGCAGCTAAAGAGGCTTGCAATCTTGTTCTTACACAATAGAAACAACAATCACACTAACTCCTTGTTGGCTAAAGAGGCTCAACAATTTGCTATCACAACACAATTGAACGACACTTGAATAACAAATAGAAGGCAAAATAGGTTGAGCGTTTAGTTATCACTAGCATGGTTAAAGAAACTAATGAGCCAAGGCTCTTATTTATAGGCAAGCAGAGGAGTAGGAAACCCTAAAATCTCCTTGCTTTCACAATCTAGGGCTTGCTCAGCAAGCAAGCTTTATTACTAAATCTAGAAAGAAGATAACAACTAACACCTAAAAAAGCAAGAAAAGCGGGAAACGCCAACTATTACATTTATCTTCTTTCTCTTCTTCAAAGAATGGATAAGAATCGTTCCAAGAATAGAAAGAAAGCAGAAAGAAAGCTTCTAGATGAAAGCTGCTTTAAATCTCAATCATATCTGCTAAAAAGCAGGGAACTGGGTCCTAGTCAGGTGCATTGATACTGTCTTAAGGCAATATTTTGATTCTCCAAGATCTCCTCGTCTTCTGTGATCAAACTTAGAGAATCCTTCACTTCTTTGGCTGCTTTATGAGTTATGTTCTTGAAAAACATCGTTGCCCGAAAAGCTGACTCACTAATTAATAACTTGGCGGCTCTGCAACTTTATACTTCTGACACTTCTCTTGATTTCCAACAGAAGAGTATTGCACAACTCTTTTTTGATACCTTTCATTTTTCTCATATCACACCTCCTTGTGTTCTTCAGCTGAGATGATGAAGTTTTGACATAGTGCTGATTTGGTCTAAAACTCAAGGGGAGTGTACTCCATATTGAAAACCTTGAAGAATGACTGTAAACTCGCCTATGTTCAGACAAGCTTTGAACAACTTTCTATTTTTAGAATGCTGGTTTTTTTTTAGTCTCAAACGGACAAATTTTTGGAAATTTTTTCTGAGATATGGGTTTCGCTCAAAATTTCGTTGCAAGACAACCCAGATCATCTGTTTTTGAAAATCTTGAATTTTGACTAAAAAAGCAGCAAACCCTAATTTCTTCAATTTTTCACTAAAAGAGCTGGCACCTGGGTTTTGTTCAGAATACAATTAGAAATGAACCCAGTTGATCAGATTTGAAAAACACTGATGGCTGATCGAAAAAGCAGCCAACCCTAGAATTTGAAATTTTCATGAAAAAGCTGTGATATGGGTTTTCTTCAGAAGATTGTTTTGAGATGACCCAGATGATCAAAATTTGCAAACTCTGAGGATTTCACTGACATGCAAGGAAAAAGCAGCTGCTGCAACTTGATGAATTTCTCAAAAAAATCTTCAGAAGAATGAGATGAAGAAACCCAGATGGCTGAAAATTAAAAATCTTTGACCTTCTCCTTCAAAAATTTGATCTTTTGGATGAAAAAGCATGAAAAAGCAAGGTCTTATGTTGCTGGTCTGAAAATTATTCATGAAAAATCAGCAACCTTGAGCTCTTGGATCTTGAAATAAAACTTCAAATTTGCTGCTCTATTCTTCTCCTCTTTGGATGCCACCTGCAAAAATGATGAAAACTTACTGGAAGAGATGTCTTAAATAGATTTAGGGCTTGAAATAGCTTTGCTTTCTTTTGTTTTTATCTTCAAAACCCTAAAATTGGCTTGTTCAATGAACTTGGACATTCCCTTCCTCTTGCCATTTTGAATCTTTTGAAAACTTTGAAAATTTCACTAAGGCATTGTAAGTTGGGTGCCCTTCTTGACTAGAGGCGCCTACTTCATTTAGACTAAACCACTTTTCTGAGTTTTTCAACTTTTCTTCCATTTTGACCCCTGGATTGACCTTGATCTTTGGATGTTCAGATGATCCGATGGAGGAGCTGAATAATTCATCGCGAAGCTCGACTGATTCTAAGAAAATCACCTTGGCTAAAAACTTCGTTTCGACCTTCAAATTCATGGGAGTCCATTTCCTCCAGGGGCTCCGAACTTTCACAGTGTTAGCCATTTTTATGATTTTCAAGTTCTTCCTTTTCCCTTTAATCTTCTGATGAAATCCTGATTCCGGGAGCTACGCTGATCCGATCGACTGACTGTCAACTCCATTGGATAGCTCGACTGAAACTGACGAAGTGATCTTAGAAGTTGTATCTGCAAATTCTAACATCTCAGGGCTCAAAATCTTGGGCGCCCTTTCTCTCCAGGGGCGCCCATCTTAAGCAGACTTAGCCAATTTTTTGATTTCTTCATCCTTTCACTTCTACAGATGATCTCACTTGATCTGGTGATCCGGAGCTCGGATTGACTGACGGCTGGGCTTGTCGCGAAGCTGAGGAGATTTTGAGAGGGGTCTTCTGGGGATCTCTTTGCCAAAAAGTTGAATTTGAGGCACCAAAAGCTTGGGCGCCCCTGGCAAGCTGGGGCGCCCAACTTCACTAGAGTTAGCCATTTTTGGTTTTTTCTTCTTTGCTTTCAACTTTGGCTCTGTTAGATCTTTTGTTCCGGCTGCTGCATCTGGTGACTGGCAACTCAGATTGACGTGCTCATGATCTCGTTGAAAAGCTTGATCTGTTCTAGAGAAGTCATGCTGGAAGCTGCACTGGCAAATTCATCTGTTTAGACCTCCAAAAGCTTGGGTGCCTTTCTCCTTCAGGGGCACCCATGACAAGTAGTGTTAGAATGTTTTTCATAGTTTTCACCTTCTTTCCTCGTTCTTCGTGCTTGCTCACCAACTCACTTCTTGTTGAATGCCTGAGTGTTGAATCTAACGCCTGGCAGCTGACTAACCACCATTGATGACCTCGGAGTTCCTGAAATGCTTCTGAAAAAGCAAAATGGACCCATTAGGGCAAAACTGATCTTTTTGAGATTTTGACTGCACCAGCCTGATATGGAAGTATTTTGAGCCAATCAAAATCAGTTTGGACCTGTTGTGACCTTTTCACACATCGCCCATTGCAAATGGGGACCCTTTGTTTTTTTTTTTTTTTTGCTCTTTGGTTTTGCCTTGGCGTCGCAACTGCTTATCCCCAGTCTTTTTGCAATGAGGAGTTTGAGTTTCGAACGGTCACCCGAGTCAGTTGGAGAAATTGAGCCTAGATCACTGTGCAAGCGTCATCACCATGCTTAGGAGGTCTGGGAGACGAAGATCGACTGTCATTTCAGTCAATTCCGACACCTCCCAGTTTTTAGGGTTTTTTCACTTTGGCCCCTTATTTTTTAGGACCTACTTTTTTGGCACTTTTGGGCAATTCTGAGATCCCTATTTTTTAGGGTCTATTTTTAGAAAGTTGCTATTTTTGGAAAATTTCTATTTTTAGAAAATTTCTATATCTGGAAAGGTCTCGAGTTTCGAAAATCCACTCAGAAGTTCGAAAAGATCAACAGAACTCTCAGAAAATTGATTTGAAAATTTTTGAATTCATGGTGAAATTCTGGAAAATCACAGAAAAAATTAAAAAATCTGGAAAAATCATTCAAAAATCAAAGAAAAATGGTGAATAAAATGAAAAATCAGTCATGAAATCATCAAAAAATTGATAGAAATCTGAGAAACTCATGTAAAAATCTGAGAAATCCATGAAAAATCTGAACAGTTATGGCAAATTGATGACTGAAAATCATGGTGAAGGCATGAAAGAGGACTGAGATGAGTAAAATTAATGCCAGAAAGCTTCAGCCAGACAATGAAAATGGCCAGACATAGAAGCAAGTCCGCCTTAGCCAAAAGAAGAAGTGGCAAAGAGATTGGTCAAGTCCGCCCATGTCCAAATGTGAGATGGCAGCAAGAGAAGCTAAGTCCGCCCTTAGTCAATTGGTAAATGGCTAGAAAATGTGTGAAGTCCGCCTTAAGTGGCTAGCCAAGTGAGCAAGTCCGCCCCTATCCAAAGGTCAAATGGCAAGAATGAATAGCAAGTCCGCCATAGGCAAAAGATGAGAAGTGGCAAGGTCAGAGCTGAAGTCCGCCCTCCAATGGCAAAGAAACATTTAAAGTCCGCCCAGCCACTTAAGAAGTCAATGGCATGAGTTAAAGAGAAGTCCGCTCTAAGAAAGTAGCTTTGAGATTAAGCTAAGTCCGCTTAGCTTAAGGCTTGATGGCCTAAACATAAGCAAAGTCCGCCATAGGCATTTAGAGATGGCTTATTCATGAATAAAGTCCGCCACATCAAAGAGAAGATAGAAAATTGGAAATTTTGCCTAAGTATGAACATTGGCAAATAAAAAAATATATATGCTTGGCATTTTGGAAATTCGCCTAAGTCCAAACATCAAAATGTCTAGAGAAAATTTTGCCAATGACTAAAAAATTATGGCCAAATAAAATTGGACGAAAGAAGTTATGGCCAAATAATTTTGGACGAAAGAAGTTATGGCCAAATAATTTTGGACGAAAAGAAGTCATGGCCAAATAATTTTGGACGAAAGAAGTTATGGCCAAATAATTTTGGATGAAAAGAAGTCATGGTGAAATAAAATTGGACGAAAGAAGTTATGGCCAAATAATTTTGGACGAAAAGAAGTCATGGCCAAATAATTTTGGATGAAAGAAGTTATGGCCAAATAATTTTGGACGAAAAGAAGTCATGGCCAAATAATTTTGGACGAAAGAAGTTATGGCCAAATAATTTTGGACGAAAAGAAGTCATGGCCAAATAAAATGGACGGCAAGAAAACTACGGCAAAATAATTTTGGACGAAAGAAAATTATGGCCAAAATAAAATTGGACGGAAAGAAAGTTATGGCAAAATAAATTTGGGAAGGAAAATTTGCCTAAGGCAATGGCAAGAACTTCTTGAAATCTGCCTTACATTTGAAATGGAAGTCTCCAAAGTCCGCCATAAGGAATGGTGAGAATGTCCGGACAAGAGGAAAGTCCTACCTTGGCACTTAGAAAAGAGACAAAACACATGCAAAGTCCGCCATGGAAAAGTGTTCACCAAGCCCAACTTGTAGAGAGAGAGTATGGCAAAACAATGAGAAGTCCGATTTCGGGAGATAGAAATGAAGAGTTAAATATGGAATATACTCATGCCAAGATGAAAATGACGAAGAGAAGTATGAAGTTTGCTTTAAATTCGAAGCAAAATTCACTTTGGTATCAGGAGAGAGAGTGTTAAAAAATTCAGCACGAGGCCAAATTTTAGGAGAGAGAAAATGAAAATCTTCATCCAACATTGGGATTAATGAATAATTTTTGCCATGGCTAAATCTAAAAGATAAAATCAAATAAATTAGCCATTTTGGAGAAAATTAAAAGCCTGAAAATGAAATTAGGAGAGAGAAAATCTAAATTTATTTATTTTGTTTCTTGCAGGTGGATGACTACACAAGGCGAATCTTCAAAGAGGAAAATGGCAAAGAAAGTGCAAAGTCCGACTTGAAGGGAGATGAAAGAAAACTTGGGGAGTCCACCCTTGCACATCGCAAGGCCAACGGGAAGTCCGCCAAAAATTTGGCATCATGAAGACAACGACAGGCACATCATCATCCAACTTACACAAGCCAAATTCAAAATTGAAGACAAATCCACCGGCAAAGTTCATTTAAGCACAAAAATGGCCAAAATCTTAGTAGCCAAAATTTGGCTAAGTATGGGAAATTCTACACGGAGAAAGTTCCAATTTCCTCCATTGCGGCGGAAACACAAGGGAGTTCCTCTCCAAATTCAAAGGCACAAAAGACTTAATAACTTCAGGTCTAAATAGGTGCTCCAAGTCGAGGAGAGAAGAAGAAGCCAAAGTAATCCAAGATCAAAGTGCAAAGGATAAAGTCATCGGCAAGGAAAATATTCTAAGGAACAAGACCAAAGTGATCAAGGAAGACATCTAGCACGTTGAGGTGGCGCCTCGTCATCTTCCAACCAATCAAATCATTCCAAATCAACATGCAACAACTTTCTATTTTATTTGTTGGTTCATATTTAGCAAAAAGGACAAGTGTCCTCAAATGTAATTTTCTCATTGGTCGAGGAGTAGTTAGTTGTAAAAAACCCTAATTAGGGTTTTATTCTATAATCTCAGTCGTTGATCCTGAATTAATCTTGGCCATGGAATTGTAATTGGGGAGCCTATAAATTGAGCTCACCCACTCATTTGTAAAGCATGGGAGCATGTTGCAAAACATGTTGAGATAAGCAATTGTTGTAAGACTGCCAAAGTAATAAGTAATGCATGCATTGTTCTGATGGTGATTACTTCTCTTATTTTGGAGTTGGCATGATTCTTATCCCTCATCATAGTTTAGATTTTATTTCATGTATGTTAGATGAATGCAAGATTTGATAAGTATTGATTTATGGTGAAACTTTTTGCTCATACTTTCTTTGAATGGATGATTTTCATTCAATGTAAAGTTAGCACGAGCTTATTTTGTGGATGCTTAACTTCTGTCTGGATAATTATTGTTCGATTTGATGGTAGTTATTCATGACGTGAAAATCATAAGCACATTCCCTTGAAGATTGCACCCCCTTTGTGTAGTTGTCGTTGAGCATGGCGAAGTGAAGCGTGGTTATTGGTTCCACCAAGTCAATACCGCCTCTTGAATTCTTAGGAAGTAGAATAGAACTTCTGAAACCTTGTCTCCTTTTTTTAGTTTGTTTGATCCAAGACCCAAATAGTAGAGCCTCATTGTCTGGACCTTCATTGTGAATTGAACAAGCCTATCATAAGTCCCTTTGTGATACCAGCATATCACATCATCCATTGAGCTTGTCCATCCCCAACTAACGAAACATTGGAATTACCGTATGACCTTTCTAGAAATCTTAGCATATGCGGTGGTTTTTCAAGGGAGGATAAGGTGTCTTTGGGCATTTTATTCTGATGTTTGGTGTGTCACAAAACACGCATCAACAGGACCCTGGCGGATAAACTTTCTATTTTTAGAAAAAAAATTCCAGTATCCGTTTTGAAAGAAACCCACAAAAACCTAGAAAAAGTTACTATTTTTAGGAAATTTCTAAAAATAGCAGCTTTCCTAAAAAGTAGGGATGAAAAACTGAGATCTAGGTTTTGTAGACTTGGTCGCTTTGAGCAGACCCAGATCGTCAAATTTTGGAAATTTTACATTTTAACCCCTCATGCAAGACATGCACACCCAAATTTTGACCCTTTTGACAGATTTAACAAGACTTTTACTCATTTCTTCAAAATGTATGTGTAACAAAATTTTTAATTTTGGGGTACAACAAATTGTTATATTTCAAATCTGAAATCTAACTATATTTTGTTACAGGTTACATGGTTCTTATCTTAGTTTATAATTTTTTTCTGATATCATGCCCTAATACTATGAATAAGGTAGTTGCTAGGATGGATGATCATATGCAAACCTAGTAGTTCTTGTTACCTTATTATGAATACAACTTTGCTTCTTATAGTTGCAACCATGGAAGCTTTTGGCTATTCATTATGATTGTGCCATTGTGCAATAAATTTTGTTGGTAGGTTACCAATATATTTGGCACTCGTTCATTGATGTTGTGTAATGTCCCCATTTTGGCGAGCATCAGAGTTCGTAAGAATTAGCCTATTATGCGACCCTCGTAGGCTGATGGGATGGATAGAGGGTCTTGACGGAGCTTGGCTCAGCTTCAGTTATCAGTATTTGATCAGTTGGCTTTCGTTCGGGCTCATTCGGACACTTTTGCCTGAGTTGCTATTTTTAGCAGTATTCAGCACTCAGCGTGGGACCCCTGCTATTTTTAGCAGTATGGATTGTTAGCGTTCGGAATCACTTCATTGTTCGTCAGCTTCAGACGGCTCGAGCATCGGGTTAATATTGAAGGAGATATTAATATTTAATTGATTTAATTAAATATTAATTACTGGAGCATTATAATATAAAGTTATAATATTTTATTATAACTTAAGTGATTTTGATAAAGGGGTCGCCCATCATCAGAAAGGGGCCATTTGATGATTTAATTTATAATTAAATATTTGAGCTGAGACTATTGAAAAGAATTAAAAGAAGTCAAATTATTTAAAATTCCCTATCTTTAAGGAATTCGCACTTTTGAGGAGAATATAGGCTTTGCATTGGGATTCGAGCTATTATGCATATTGAGTTATTGAAAATTGATCAAGTTTGGTCTCGGCAAGAAGCTTTAGGGTTTCAGTCTCGAATTCATTGGGGAACGAGCCATCTCCATTGAAAGCAGTTCAGAGGGTGTGAGATATCACTTGATCTATTGCCAGCTGAGAGATTTCTTCATCCAGGAGGAATTACAGAGCATCACAGTTGATTCAAACATCAGGGATTCAGTTAGTAATTCATTCACAGAGGAATTATTCTATTGAGGCGCATATTTGTCCAAGATCTGGAGGCACAAGGAAGAGCCGTACTTTTCATTGTTATTGGCTGCTGTCTCAAAGGCCGTACTGTTTGTACCAGGCCGTATCATCAGTAAAAAGGGGCGTACCTTCAAGATAAAGAAAAACGCCTGCCATCTCTTCAATCTATCACCATTAGCAAGTGCGCCTATGCTTTTAGCATTGATCTGGATCATCTGACAGAGGGGAAAAGAGTTATTCGTTGCTGCTGTATCAGATCGAGGGTTTTCTCATCTTGCTGCGATTACCAGGTTCTTCATTAAATATTCATTGCTTCTTTAGATTGCATGTTAGTAGATCCTCTCTGTAATCATTCCAGAAGGCAAATAAATGAACAAGAATCAGTATTTTCATTAAATACTATTGTTTCTGAAGTTATATGATTTTTATAGAATTTATCTTTAATTTCTTGCAAAATCGCAATTTCTCATTCATTGCAAAAACCCACAAAAAATTCAAAATACACCAAAACAAGTAAAAACAGTCAGAAACGGAAAACAGGGGAAACTAGGGTTTCTACATGTTGTTGTTGTTACACCAATGACGAAATATTTAATTGTGTATAAATTGAGGTTCATTTGATATCCCAATACTATTTCCCACCAGACCAAACGGCACCTAGTGGCTACCAAGGAAGCTCCTGATATGAATATTTTTTAATAAACTCCCACGATATCAATAATGTGCCGACTCTTACCTAAGCTGCTTTATATTGATTTAGAAGCTTACTATTCAAAGTTGGAATTTGCTATCGACTTCATTACCATTCGAGACACTCTAGAAAGGGTTGTTTATTCACAACGTGCCCATAGAAAAGAATACATTCTACTCCAACCTTCTTTCCTGACAACCCCTGTGAAATTCGTATGGGCTCTTTTACTTTTAGCGGCAATACTGATGTAAACCGGAATTAATGAAACTGTCTTCACAACACTTCTTGAATATTCTTGATATTTAAATATTCCTGATTTTCTCCCAAATTCCAATGAACTACTTCAATTATTAATTATGGTGGCTCAAAGGCAAAGCAATTGAAACAATGAATTTACTGTAAATGAGTAATTCCAATTCAAATTACTAGCAACTGGACAGTACGGCTAGGACTGACAATTAAATTGAACTAACAACAACATATACATTCAAACCTCAACCTCTGAAATTTTCCTCAATTATTAAAATTTAACAAATTTTCAAACTGATAACAATAAACTCGTGCATGAAACCTGAATGGTTCCACCTGCTATAGATTTGTGTTTTCGTCCAAATTGATGAACTTGTAGGGTTTTTGTCCTCAAGTCCTACAAACCAGTTCTCCAAAGAACCAAAATAAACCAAGCATGCCTGCAAATGAGCTCACCAAAACATTTATTCTTTTCTCCCTAACTCTTCGTGTGACTTCTTGAATTCTTGTTTTTTCCCCTTTTCCCTTCTAAATTTAATTCTCTTTTTGAATTCACTTTAAAGTAACTTATTTAATTTATTTTAACTTTTCAACTTAAGTTACTTTTGCTCCACCTAAATAATTAATTTAAGTTGGTCTTTTTAAAATTTAGCCTTATTCGACAACGTTAAATTAATTATTTAATTATAATGCTGACTTATAAAATTGGGGACATTACACTTCAATTCCTTCTCTTTGGCTGCCTTCACCATGTGCACAGCCTCCTTCAATTGATGGTTGATCCTATCTATTTCCTTATCCTTTGCTTCAACCTGAGTTGCCACTTCCACCTCCTTGGCCTAAAACTTGTCCGAATTGTATAAGAAGATTCAAATTAATTCTTAGCCGACCTGCCTGAAGGAATTAAGTCGCCCAAGTTAATCATATTTATATAAAGTAGTTTTGTTTACAGAATGGTGATTAAACAAGAGACATATCCCTCTAACTGACACCTCTTCCTTATGATACGCGATCTTCCAAATCAGACACCAAGGATATAAAATGTTAAGAATTGGAGAGCAGAAAGGAGCAGAAAGGCATCGATTATTGGAAATATTAATTCAGTTCCTACATAAGTTTGAGCCTGCTCCAAGGGAGCATACAACCCTCTAATTAAGGCTGCAAATCAATTGTAATAACTCAAACACACAGCCTGTTTATAAGTGACATAATTTAAAGGACCAAATCAGACACATTGAATAAGATAGACATCATTCTGCTTAACTTGCATATGCATGTAATCTGACTGAGTAATCAGACATTTCCAATCTGTGGTGTCCATCTTACATATTTAATATCATTACAATTGCAGACTATATATCAAATTTAGTATCTGATAATTTCTTATTTCCGTCAGCATATTCATCAGTATTATCCAAACATATATAAGACAAATAATCGAGTTGATTACAGCTTTGAGATTACTCTTAATTCAAATTAATATTCATCATTTGACTTGTTGATTTTATAAAAAAGAAAACAGGCAAATCAAAGTTTATTTATAAGGGGACATCACAAGTGGTATTAGAGCAATCGAGCCTGCCAGCCTGTGAAGGTGGATGAGTGAAAGAGAAAGGAGATATTATAATACAGAAATAAAGAAATTGTGGGAACCACCCCGAGCTCCTGAAGGAAGGACAACCTCCGACATCATAGCCATCCACAACAGTCCCGAGTCTAGCAAACCAAAAAGCAATATTATGGACGAAGAATAGTGGAAAGAATTTATGGCTAGCCAAAGACAGATGGGACAAATGATTGACATGTTAAAACGACTCATGTTGACCAACCACAAAAATAATCAAGATGGCAATAGTGGGAGAAGTAAAGAAAATTCAAGCAACAATAGAACCCCAAGTCGTCATGTCCCTACAACAAATTCTAGGCCTATGATACCTACCTTCCCACCTAGGGTCAATCTACAAACAGGCCATGAACCAACATTGGTGGAACTACAAGAGCAATTCTGCCAAGATTAGCTAGATGGAGGGTTGCAAACACATATGTCCCTAAAGGACTATATGGATCTAAGAATGAGACATCTGCCAAACAAAGGAAATAGAGATCATCATAATGACTTAAGAAGGAAAATTGGTAAGCTTAACTTACCATATTTTGATGGTTCTGAAAGGATCACTGCAAGATCATGGGTCCAAAAGGTGGACACATATTTCCAACTCAATCCCATCCTAGAGGATGAAGCAATCAAGTATGTTGCCTTACATCTGGACAAGGTGGCGCATGAATGGTGTTAGCAGTATATTTTACTTTGTTGTCGGCCGTAGTCGGCCTTGGTCGTAGTCGGCCAATTGATAATAAAACTATAGATTAGTAAAGAATAATAATGTCATGTACTTTCGGGAAATCATGTTCGGATTAATGTTAATGTTAATGTTGTTACGAAGCGTCGTGTCGATTGGTTATCTAACCACCGCCGAACATTATATGTAGCCTGTTGGATAGTCGGGAGATAGTTACGGGTGATGTGTTATGAGTTATGTGCCGATGGTTATATTGTTAAGCACTGCTGATACTCTTTGATTGTACATGATATTCCTGATGATGAATAAAGTTTCTGGTGTTCAAATATGATATCTTTCAATTTACTATTTTATCCTATGTTCTGCACATGACTAGTTTGCCAGTAGTACGTAAGATTAGAATTACATTCCGTAGGCAAACATTTGGCGCCGTTGCCTGAACAGACTAGGGCATCATCTGCCATGGCAGCGTAATGGGTCAACCAGCGGAAGAACCTGTAAATGCTAATGAGGAACGGGAAGACTCATTGACAGAAGATCTGGTAAATTTGTGGAAAATATCACTACGTGACCACGTGCGTAGGGAATCCCTCATTCGGGAGATCCCTGAGGAAGTCATCTGGGATCGGCTGGAAGTGAACGACGAGGTGAACCACCTCCTGAATCGCATGCCCAGGTTACTGGCCCGCCATTTCATTATCCTGCAAGATTTGCGAGAAGAAGAGGATCGTGAGCGCCGAAGGCAGCAAATCGTACAACGTTGTGAAGACAGAACCAAACGTGAAGAGGAAGAACGCGATACTAGTCGGCGCCGCACTTCCGGCAACCAGCAATGATTGCTTGAACAACTAAATGCCCGTACGGCCGAACAAAGACAAGAATAGAATACCTGACGGGCACAGGACTTCGGAAGAGCAAGTTCGGCGATCACTTAGGCTGCAAGAGCAAGAAAATCGGCGAAGACAACTAAGGCAAGCCGGTAAGGAATTGGATGAAGACTTAATTGAAATAAATCAGAGCATAAAAAGAACATATGAAAATTTACAAAAAATAGACACATCCATTGAACGAGCGCACCACAGTTTGGTAGAAGGAAGGGACGAAGACCCCTTCAGCACTCCACACGCAGGAAAATATAACCTTTATGCAAATGAAGATGATTTGAATAGCAGCATCAGACGATTTCGAGAGTTGTCCCTCTCGGACGACGACAACGAGTTAAGGAGGGGAAGGCCAGAGCTTAAGACCCCAGGGCAGAGAGAGCATCGGCGGGATCCTGAGGAGACCCACGGTGTTGAGGACGCTGACGGAGGACGTGGAAGTGACTCGTACGTGGCCAAGAGTGCTGGTGACGCACAGGGACGTAGCGAGGAATCCACTAGTCTAATCGGGTCCAAAACACAAGGAGGTCAACAAGGAGGTCAACCGGTAAAGATGGCTCATCCGGATCGGCAAAAGTTGCCAAAATTCATGGGGAATGGCTCTGAGGATCCTGTATGGCATTGCAAGACATGTGAGACAATCTGGATAGCCAGCGGGCAGGATGACCCCGATCAGTGGCTAAAGGCATTTCCAGCAACACTCAGAGACAGTGCCATTGATTGGTACTCGGAATTGGACCAAGCGCAGAGAGCCACATGGAGGGTCCTGAAGCAAAATTTTGAAGCAGAGTTCAAACTCCTACGGGACGATAGTGAGATTGTCACAGAAATATATCATACCAAACAAGGAAAGCATGAGAATGTACGGACCTACAACAGGAGGTTGAAAGACTTGATAGGAAAGTTGGAGGCACAGCCGGCAGATGGTTTAAAGAAACGATGGTTCATTGAAGGACTGATTCCCTCACTCCGGCGAAAAATGAAAGTAGTACCACCATCCTCGTACACCGAAGCATACAATCGGGCGATGGATATTGAAAGTGAAAATAGGACCTCCTCAAAGGGGAAGAGGAGGGATGACGACGAGAGTGCCGAGGAAAGTGACGATGAATCGGCAACCGTACAGGCCCTTCGGCGGGATATGATGCGGATAATGAAAGAACTGAAGGCCGACAAGGACGGATCCAAAGAGGCCAATGAATTATGGTGTACGGACTGTAAAACGGAAGGTCACACAAAGGCAAGTTGCCCAAAAAAGTTATTCTATGACATCTGCCAGGTTATGGGACACTCCGTCAAGGAGTGCCCATACAACTTAAAAACCAAAAGTTCGCAAGTATTCTTCACTCAAGGCGAACAGTCAACCCCTCCAACCACGCCACCAAAGCCACATAACAACAATGCATCCCCTGGAGGCTACCGCAACAATCGGAGAAATACGCCGAGAAGCAAAATTCAGTACGATAGCAAGGGACAACCGATGATCCAGTGCCAGAACTGCAATGAATGGGGTCACTTTGCCAGGGATTGTCAGAGCGGCCAAGGTAACGGGGGAAAACTATGCAAGTGGTGTGGATCGGGTGATCATGAAGACACCGACTGTCCGAAGCAAAAAGGAAGTATTAATATGCTGGAGGTAGCCGACGAGGAAGTCTTGGCGATCACAAGGGCACAGTCAAAAAGGGCAAATTATCCAGACCCTCGTACGGAGAAAGAAAGATTTCGGGAGGCCAAGACAAAAGTAGAAGAGGCAATGGCGAATGAAGGCAAGAACTATAAAGCTACCAATACGTTGCTACAGTCGGAGTCGGAGAAGAATATCTTACGGCAGGTGCTTCACACAACCGTACCCATTGAGGTAACTGATCTCTTGCAAACGATGCCTTATCTCAAAGTAGTGCTTACAAATGCTATTGAAGAAAATCTTCCGAAGAATTCACCAGAACGTACGCCAGAAGTGGTAGCCGAGACTACAGACCCGATGCTACTCGCAGTAAGCATCGGGAGGAAACCAGTCGTCGTCGAGATGGAAATCTTGGGCATGAAACTATCTAACACTATCGTCGATGGTGGTTCAGGAGTAAACGTACTGCCAGAAGAGACTTGGAAGTGTCTGGGTAAGCCGACTCTTTGGCCCCCGACATTCCACCTCGTGGGAGCGGATCAACACGGCATCAGACCGTTGGGTACACTTATGGAACAGAAGGTCTTGATCGGCACGCAGCTGTTTTTGCTAAATTTTGTGGTCATCCCACTGGAGAAAAAGGCGTACGATGCACTCTTGGGACGGGGATGGTTGATAGCTGCCAAGGCAACCCACAACTGGAAGCGGAATACACTTTCAATAGAAAATCGAGGGAGGAAATATACCATTGATCTGAAGAACCAGGCCGTCAGTGAGGATTTAGCATCCTCGGCATCTGAATCCGGAGGAGACTCAGATGATGATGAGAGGAAGTTAATGGAACCAGACGAAGAAGGGGTACTAGAGATTGGCAGTTGCTCAGAAGATGAGACCAGTTCACTGAGCGGACTATTTCACTGGTAGATGGAGGATTATGAAGTCTTCCACCCAGATTGCAACATGCTGCAGGTCAAGGAGGGAGAAGCAAGCCAAGAACAAGATGAACTGCAAAAGGATGACGAGGAGGAATGGACTAATGAGCAATGGGATGCTTACTTCGAGAAGAAAGCCCCTTGCTTAAAGACAGTGTTGAAGACCGAGGATACATTTGTGTCAACGGTGGACGGGTATACAGAAGATCTTCTGAAACAAATGCGTCGAGAAAGAAGAAAAATACCGAGGGTTAGGAAGATCGCAACTCAAGATGGACTCTGGAAAATAATTCCTAACCTGGCGGGACCACCAACAATACAAGGCGACGATGTTACGTGGTATCAACAGTACGGCGGAAGGTACATCGACGGAAGTTTTCGAGGTATTGGTCCTGCTCCTTTACTTGATAAATGGTTTGATATCGAATATATAGGAACGTGCTGCGAGGAAGAATGTTATAAAAGGCCACCACACACATGTAAATGGTATTACACGTCATAATTAAAAGTTCGGACACACAGTGAAGTTAGAGGGATAAAAAGAAAAGAAGAGAGAAGGGAGGAGAGAGAAAATGAACAGAAGGGGAAAAGAATAAAAAGAAAAGAAGAGAGAAGGGAGGAGAGAGAATGAACGGAAGTTGGAAAAAATAAAAATAAATAGAAAAAAAGCTATGAAAATAAAAGAAAATAACAGAGTAAGTAAGGAGGAACAAGGCGAATGGGAAGAAAAGAGAAAAGAAGGAAAAAATAAAAGAAACGTGAAAGAAGTCAGAAAAGAAATCAAGAGAAGTATTAAATTAAATATTAAAATAAACGCCTGGAGCATTAAACAACCCGTATGGCCAAAAGAGAAATCGCCTGAGGGGAATAAATGGCGAAAGATTAAAAGAAAGAACATTAAAATAATAAAAAGATGCCAAAGCTCGACTAGGAAGAAAGGCGTACGGCCAAGGGGGGAAGGCAGTTAAAGAAAAAATAAATATAGAACTCCAATTCGTACGGCCAATTGAAGAGGCGACAGGTTGGAGACAAGACAGAACACAGCGAAATCACAGAGGGAAGGAAGGAAGTAAGAATCCGCACGAATTCACCAGTTGCAGGGGCGTACCAAACACAGAGAAGGAACTCGTACGGAATTTAGAAAAGCCTGAAGTCGTACGGCACCCAAGGTATTCTCAAACCGTACGGTATTTTCAAGTTCCTCAGTATTCATTCTATTTGTCAATAGAAATCGTACGGCAAGGGCAAATCGAAAATTTGGCCAAGTTCTGCACTGTACGGCCATTGAAAGTTGGAAATTTTGCCAAGCATCGCATTGTACGGAATTTACAAGCCCCTCAGTCTTCACTTGGTTGGCCACTGGAGGTCGTACGGCCATTTCAGACTAAAGTTTGTGCCAGGTTTGACATCGTACGGCAGCTTACTGATCCCCTCCAGGTCGTACGGCATCAACACATCAGTGATCTCCAGGTCGTACGGCATCAGGACATCAGAAGATTTCGTACGGCATCAGCATACCAGAAGAATTCGAACGGCATCATTCTAACAGCAGGAATCGTACGGCATTCACAGGGCTTCCAAATTGCACAGTATTTCCAGGTCGTATGGCTTCCACAGTGCTTCCAAATCGTACAGCTTCCACAGTGCTTCCAGATCGTACGGCTTCCACAGTGCTTCCAGATCGTACAGATTTCACAGTGTCTTCAAACCGTACGGCAATTATAGTGTTTTCCAGTCGTGCGGCAATCACAAGGTTCCCAAATCGTACGGCCTCAAAGTTGCCAAGTCGTACGGCCATCCCTCCAAATCGTACGGCCTTGGCAGATCATTGGCATTGTACGAATTTCATACAATTGCCAGATCGTACGGAATTCTAAAGTAGTACGGATTTCCAAGAACTTGCACAGCGTACGGCCTTTCCAGCCTTTACCAGGTTTTGGCAGTTTTCATCAGTTCGGCAGTTTTCATCATCTCGACAGTTTTCATCGTTTCGGCGGTGTTGATCATTTTGGCAGTTTTGCTCAGTTCGGCAGTTTTGATCAGTTCGGCAGTTCTAATAAGTTCGGCAGTTTTGCTCAGTTCGGCAGTTTTGATCAGTTCGGCAGTTTTGATAAGTTCAGCAGTTTTGATCAGTTCAGCGGTTTTGATCAATTCGGCAGTTTTGATCAGTTCGGCAGTTTTGATAAGTTCGGCAGTTTTGATCAGTTCAGCAATTTTGATAAGTTCGGCAGTTTTGATAATTTCGACAGTTTTGATAAGTTTGGCAGTTTTGATCAGTTCGGCAGTTTTGATAATTTCGGCAATTTCTACAACTGTCTCGAGATTTATAAAATCGGCTGGGATCGCCGAACTGATAGAAAGATGGACAAGGGCAAGAAGGCTGCGCAGCACAAGCCCAAGGTAGCCTCAGCTGGAAAAAGAAAGAGGATGGACGCTGATAACGAGACGATGACATGGGAGAACCTGACTGGCAACGAGTGCAAGCAGTGGTGGCGAAGCACTCCTGATGACCACTCCTTGAAGGTTGCCCTTCGACACGCTTGGGTAGACAAAGTTGTGATACTGGCAGATCGGCAGCTTTGCACACGTACGAAGGAAGTGAGGCGCCTACGAGCGGAGCATTCTTCTTCTACTCCGATGTCATCTGTACATCCAGGGACGCACTCCCTTCCCCCTACTTCTCAGTGATCTTGTCTTGCTATATGTATGTCGTCTGGAAGACGACTTCTTTTGTGGGGGGGATGATGTTAGCAGTATATTTTACTTTGTTGTCGGCCGTAGTCGGCCTTGGTCATAGTCGACCAATTGATAATAAAACTATAGATTAGTAAAGAATAATAATGTCATGTACTTTCGGGAAATCATGTTCAGATTAATGTTAATGTTAATGTTGTTACGAAGCGTCGTGTCGGTTGGTTATCTAACCACCGCCGAACATTATGTGTAGCCTGTTGGATAGTCGGGAGATAGTTACGGGTGATGTGTTATGAGTTATGTGCCGATGGTTATATTGTTTTGCACTACTGATACTCTTTGATTGTACATGATATTCCTGATGATGAATAAAGTTTCTGGTGTTCAAATATGATATCTTTCAATTTACTATTTTATCCTATGTTCTGCACATGACTAGTTTGCCAGTAGTACGTAAGATTAGAATTACATTCCGTAGGCAAACAAATGGTGGTACCATGGCATGGTTACTTTAGGCCATGATCAAATCACTTCATACGTAGAATTCACGAAGAAGCTCATAAAAAGATTCGACAAGGACCCCGAGCTCCACTTCAAGGAGTTGGCACAATTAAAGCAAGATAGGAGCATTGATGAATATATTACAAACTTCCAAAGGCTTTCGATGTTGGTCACCGACATCTCCAAAAGAAGATTGGTTGTCCTATTCATGGATAGCCTAATGGATCCTTTAAGGGGTTGGGTCAAGGCTCTCAAACCTACTACACTTCAAGAGGCCATCAAAAAAGCTAGAGATATGGATTCTAGCGCTACAAAGAACAAGGTTACATCTAAAGGGTCCTCACTCCAAAGGGACAAACCAAAACCACCTATCTCAAGGGAGTGGCCAAGAAAGAGAATGGATGACACAACTAGGGAAGAGTTAAGGAGAAAGGAATTTTGTTATACGTGCAAAGAACCTTGGGGCCCAAGGCATAGATGCATGGGGAAAGGAAAAGTTCACTACATAGAAGTCATACCCAACATCGAGGAAGAGGATACATCGGATGTGAGTAGTGAGCAAAATGAAGAAGAGGAAGAACCACGAAAGGTGGAAGAACCTACACCTAAAGGGAAGAAAGATGGTATAATCGCAACCATGATAGGAACTCCAAGATTCAATTCCTTTAGAGTTCGTGGGGTATTACAAGGGCAAAAGATAACAGTATTGATCGGCAGTGGAGCAACTCAACTTTATTGATTCAGCATTGGTAGCCAAAAGAGGGCTTCCGACTATTGAGCATGAAGGATTTAGTGTGATGGTAGCGGATGGCTACCAAATATCGTGTTCAATTAAGGTGCCAAAATTGAAGTTTACAATTGGAGACTACACTGTCATTGATGACTTTTATGTTGTGGAATTAGGTGAGACAAATGCAATACTCAGAATCCAATGGATAATGTCCATTGGGAAATATTCACAAAATTTTCAAACCATGGAATTTAAATTCAAAGTGGATGGTAAGAAAGTGGTATTCAAGGGACTATCCAATGGAGCACCTCGAGTTGTTTCCACCAAGAAGATGGAGAGTATATTTAGGCATAATGAGATAGCTTGGGCTGCCCAACGCCTTGTTCTGCCCAAATCATCAAACATCAAAACTAAGCATCACCATGATGATTTACAACCCATCTTGGACAAGCATAGTCTTATTTTTGGGGATATTCCACCAAGGAGACCCCCTCATAGAGGATTCGAACACACTATCGAATTGGAAGAAGGTACCAAGCCAGTTATCACCACACCATCTAGGCATCCCAAAAGATTTAAGGATGAAATAGAGAAATGCATCAAGGAGCTATTAGAAATGGGTCATATAAGACCTAGTTCTAGTCCATTCGCATCTTCCGTGGTGTTGGTCAAGAAAAAATATGGAACCTTACGAATGTGCATCGACTATAGAGCACTAAATAAGAAGACAATCAAGAATCGCTATCCCATACCCTGGATTGATGAGTTAATAGTTGAACTTCATGTTGCCATATACTTTTCTAAGATCCACTTGTAATATCCCCTTTTTTAGCCTGTGTCAGAGTTTGGTGGATTAGCCTATCATCAAGTCCTCGTACGCTAATGATGGCGATTAGAGGGCCTCGTGAGGGAGTTATCTAGTTCTCAGTTGAAAGTTTATGGTTTTTTCTTCTCCAGTACTTGGTGATATTCAGCGTTTGCCTTTTGAAGGTGTTTTGGGCTCCATTTATGCATACTTACTATTTTTAGTAAGTCACTCAAATGTTGGGGTCCAGTCTTACTATTTATAGTAAGGCACCCTGGTGAGTAGAGGAATAAATGGGCTACCTTCTGGCATTGACAAAATTAATTAATGTTCTGTAATGTCCCCTTTTTAGTGAGCATTAGAGTTTGGAGGATTAACTTATCATCAGGTCCTCGTAGGCTAATAATGGTGATTAGAGGCCCCAGTGTTGGAGTTATCTCACTCTTCAAATGGTAGTTTGCAGTATTTATCTCTCCAATCCCTTGGCATATTCAAAGGCTATGTTATTCAGGGTTTTCTGTCTCCGTTTTTATACACTTATTATTTATAGTAAGTCAGTTGGGTGATAGGGGGTGTAGAAGTATTTGATGTCAAAACAAATATGAGAAAATGGATTTGAACTTATGATGATTATTTGTTGATAATCAAGTTGAAGACCATCGTTATGTATGTCAAAAGAAAATACTAGAAGATCATTTCAGGTGATCAATTCTGAATTCTGATCAAGGAGAACAAATTTGACAAGTTAAAAATAAACAATTTGACAGGTTCAAAATAAATATACAGCTGACTGTGAAGAGATTCGAATTTGAAAGGAGATTCAAAGTTGAAAAGTAAGATACAAGGAGATTCGAATGTGGTAAAGGGAGCAGAACATAATAAATCTGAACATCAAATCTAAGAACAGATTGGAAGATAAGAGTATTGTTGTTCTAGTCTGGAACAGTTCAATGCGTGTTAGTTGGTGATCGACTTATAACACAGATTGATGTGATTAGTTTATGTTTAAATGAGTTCAAAGGGACGCGTGTTTTTTTTAAATACGTGTTTAGCAACTTATGACTTTGTTAGTATAAAAATTAGAAAGACGTGTTTTTATAAAGGGCGTAATTTCTACAGACGCATTCATTCAATGATATCTTTCTAATCTGAAAAGACATATTATATCAAATCTCAAATCTACAGATGCAAGTATCAAAGGGCGTAGTCTATCAAAAAGACGTGTTTCTAAAAACGCGTTCTGTAGCCAAAAAGACGTGTTTCTAAAAAACGGGTTCTGTAGCAAGAGTTCAAAAGGACGTAATCTTTGTGTGAGGAGTCGGGTCTTTTAAGAAGTATTTTTTGGAAGAGATGTGTTCGATCTGTTTATTAAAGAGATATTATCATTACAAACAGATTTAATAAACTCCAGATTATCTTGAAGAAAGTTATTCGATGAAGATTTATTATTCAAAAGACAAACAAGGAAACAAGTTGTGTTTGCAAATATCACACCTCTTTATGAAGAGTCGAAATTACAACTAGAAAGGCACGTGTTAAACAAAAGACACCACTCTCTTAAGAATCGATTAAAGACCAAAGATTGCTTAATCTGAAAGATGACGTCTTTTCACAAAGTACGAATTTGAATTAAATTCTATTGTGTTAAGATCATTCGGCTGTGTGCTTGAGCTTGTTTAAAGATAAACAATTTTTGAAGAGGCAGATTTTCAATAGATGTGTTCTTTCATGAGAAGGGTTGTCTTCATTCGAATGGATGCCTCTCTTCATCAAAAGGCATAAGGAGATATAAAGGGAATTTTGAATAAATGTTTTGGGTGTGGTTGTCAAGTTCAAGAAGTCAAAGTTCAGAAGCTATCTTCTTGTGTGGGCTGAGTGTGAGAGTTTACATCACAAAGGCAGATTAGAGGATTGGCTGAGTGCAGGTCTGATTGGCTTTACTTGAATCATCCATCAAGTCAAGGTTTGGTGCCTTGTATTAGGGGTTGGTGCTCCTTGTAGGCAGGTGTCTACTAAAATCTGTAGAGGTCTAGGTGTTCCTTGTAGATTTCATTCTACTAAATCATCTAGTTGTAAATCTGTAGGTTGGTGCCTACTTGAAAAATTATTATTTCAATAAAATTGTGTCAACTTGGGGAAATTGATTCAAATCAAAAAGGGTTGATTGTATCAAGGTTAAAAAGGATTAAAAATAAAAAGTTTTATTATTGATTTACTGATTCACCCCCCCCTCTCAGTAAATCTTTTGTGCTCTTCAATTGGTATCAGAGCAAGGTCCTTCTTTATAGCTTAATCGCTTGAAGGAGATCCTTAAGAGCACTTATGGCAAATCAGAGCAACATGGTGAAAGCACCCATCTTTGATGGGACTAATTATGCATTCTGGAATATCAAGATGGAAGCATACTTGAATGCACTTGGGTTTGATGTGTGGCAATCTGTTGTAGATGGGTATTCACCTCCAGCTACCCCTCCAACGGATCAAGCAGGAAAGAAGAGAAGTGAAGACAATGCAAAAGCTAAGCATGCTCTTCTTTGCAGCCTAACAGATTCTGAATTTACAAAAGTCATGAGGTGCAAATCAGCAAAAGAGATTTGGGACAAGCTTCAAAATATCTATGAAGGAGATGCAAAAGTTAAGAAAGGAAAGTTGCAAACTCATAGAAGAAAGTTGGAAACTCTCAAAATGGAGGATGATGAAGACATTGCTTCATATTTTCTTCGTGTTGATGAATTAGTGAATATCATGAGGGGACTTGGTGAAGAAATCAAGGACGAATTCATTATTGACAAAATTCTAAGATCTCTTTCTACAAAATTTGAGGCCAAAGTTGCAGCATTGGAAGAACTAACAAATCTAGACCAGCTGAAGAAGGATGAACTACATGGTATTCTTGCTGCCTATGAGATGAGGATTGAAGGTAAATCACCACAAAAGGAAGTCTCATTCAAAGCAACCAAAAAGGGCAAGAACAAGCATGAAGAAAAGGATGAAAAATCAAGTGAAGCAGCTGAATCTTACTTCATGGGAAAACTTAAGAAAGGAAAAGGAAAATACAAAGGAAAATTTCCTTTTAAATGCTTCAATTGTGGAAAAGTTGGACATTATGCCTCAAAATGTCCTCAAAATGAAAGCAGTTCCAGTGAAGAAGAAAAGGAAATCAGCAATAAGAAAAAGGGAAAGAAGAACTTCAACTCAAAGAAGAAATTTCAAAAACATAAAAAGAGTTTTTATTCAAAGAAAGATAGCAGTTCCTCTGAAGAACAAAGTGAAGATTGCTCAAGCATTGAGGAAGATGAAATATTGTTTATGGCTGAATGTGAAGAACAAAAAGTTGAACAAGAATGTGAAGAAAAAGAAGAAATAGATCAAGATGAAGGAGAGGAAGTAGATCTTGAGGAAGAATTGCACTATGCATACAAGAAAAATGAAGACTTGAAGAAGAAGGCTGCCAAGTACAAGTTGAAGATCAAAGAAATGACAAATGACTTGGAGAATTCAAGCAAAACCATTGAAGATTTAAGAGCTCAAATCATGGAAGTTGAAAGAAATGAAGTTGAATTGAAAAACAAACTCAATAAAAAGGAGATGAAATGTGACAAGCTGGAGCAAGAGATAGCAATGCTAAAGTTGGAATTGGAGAAAGCAAAGGATCAACACTCAAAGATTGATGAAGAATCCAGCAAGCTGATTGAGTTAATGAAGGCTCGAGATCTTCTTCAAAGCAAAATGGGAAGCAGTTTTGAAGAAAAATCCAAGAAGGTCACTAACTCCAAAGAAGATTTCAAGACTCTCTCAAAACAAGGAGAAGAAGATTGGATAAGTGCTGACTCTAAAAGAAGATTGAA
>VDFB02358134.1:38774523-38826541 GCA_007258455.2 Sequoia sempervirens | reverse complement strand
GACATTGAACTCTTTGACATGGTCCACAAGACTTCCTCTCCCTTTGTATTTATCAAATTTGGCGATTTCAAAATTGGGAGGGAATGGTACCATTGCTGTGTTTCGATTGAACAGATAAGGACATAGATTCTATGTATGGGGCTTCTTTGTCTTTCCCATCTAAAGGTCTTGCATTTCTTGTGATAGCACCTTAAATTGTGATGCTAGATCATCTTGCGAGTTTGGTGGAGGAACATATGGTGGGATAATGGATGTGTTTTGATATGATAAGGGGTTGTATGGGGTGTATGGTGGTGTGATATTTTGTGAAGGTGATTGGGGTATTGATCTATATGTTCCTAATGCGTTTGAATTGACGATGTTTGATTAAGGGTTATAATAGGAACTTTATTGTTGTTGTTGGGAATACTGTTGAGCTAGTAAGGCTTGTTGTTGAGCTTCTTGTTGTTGTTGCGGCCACAAGGGCTTGTTGTTGGGCATGTTGTTGTTGTTGTGCTACTAAGGTTGCTTGATGGGCTTGATGTTGTTGTTACGCTAAGGTTGTTTTCTATGCTTGATGTTGTTGTGCTAAGGCGGATTATTGTGTTGCTAAGGATGCTTCTTCTTGTTGTTATTGTTGTTGTTGTGTTGCTAGGGCTTGTTGTTGTTGTTGTGCTACTAGGGCTGCTTGTTGTTGTTGTTTTTGTTGTGCTACTAGGGTTGCTTCTTGTTGTTGTTGTTGGATGGCTTGTTGATAGGCTCATTGTGCTTGTTGTAGGGCTAAGGCATGCACTTGTAATGTAGGATCAGGTGGTTGTTGGGACATCTATGAACGATTTTGGGTATTGATGTTTTGAGTGAGTAGCAGAATGGTGATGAGAGGTTGGGGGTCCCCTTGGTTGAACATTCCTTGTAAGATAGTGGATTGAGGTGGAGGAATGTACGTTTGATACCTCATTTTATTTTGCATGGTGAAGGGGAAAGATTGGGATGGTTCCATTAGATTGTGTGATGGGAATGAAACACTAGGACCTTGAGTCCATTGATTAAAATGGTTTCCTTGTCCCATGTCCTTAGGATTTCCTTGCGTTATGGATGTAGATAAGGTATTACTCGTGTTGGTGGGATTTATGACCAAGGGATTGTTTGGAGATGGGGTGATTATGGATGGGATAGATGTGTTTTGTGAAACCAATGGTATGGATGAACTAGTGGGAGGATTGGGTAAAGATGCCCCTATCTGCATTAAGGTTTGACTATGTGGTATGGTATTGACATGCCCTTGTGTGTTGTTTTGAGACACTTGGTCCACACTGCTTTGCATGATGGGGGGCACACTTGTGGTACTCATGGGTATGGATGAAGATGGATGTCCTCGATATGTGGAGGTTGTTATGGAGTAATGAAGTTCAAGGGGTTTATATGGTTGTTTGGGATCTTCGGGAATAGGAGGAGCACCAAAGTTAGGTGTCCAAGTGGTCATGTGAGATGGAGGATTGGTTTCAAGGGTACCCACAAGTGTGTTGCTTTCAAATGGAAGAGTATGGCCAAAGTCCTTAGTAATGCTTGTTGCAAGATTGGGAATGTATGTTTGATTTAGCCCTAGTGATGGATTTGTGAAGCCTTGTGTCAAATTTTGTGCAACAAGTGATGGGGAGATAGGAGCTACATTTTCAAAGGCTTGATGTTCCATGGTTTCCTCCCTAGTAAGTTTAAATGGATTGTTTGTGATGTATTCTATCTTATATGGTCTTGACAGAGATGGTGGTTGTTGTGATAGGGTAACTTGACTTTTTGGATCAAATTCTAGAGGATTTGGATCACTTGAGGTAAATGTGACTTTGGTTTTCTTCATGATTCTCTTGTGTTGTGATCTTGTCTTTACCATAAATTTTGTGTCACCTTTGGGAGAGTTGTGTTGAGATTTGTAATGTTTGAACTCTCTAGTTGACTCAAAACTAGGTAAAAGGGATGCTCTAAGTATTTTTGGAGCAATGATGATAATGGGGGATGAAAAGATGCATGATGTGGGGAGTGATATTTGCAAATGTTTTGGGACAACACGTTTGACTTAAGTTTGCAATTTTGATGTTAGGATAAAGGATGTTGATGAACTTGGAAATCTTTAGGGTGGACTCGTGACCTCCAATATGAACTAGTTCAAGGATGATAGCTAACTCAACCAAATGTATGGAACAAGATACATTTCACATACAAAGTAGCTAAGTTAGGGTTTGGTTTGATAGATGTTCAAGTCAAAAAGTGTTGGTGTATTCATAATTTTTGCAAAGTTTGGTGAAGTGAAAGATGAAATTTTGATGAAGGGGTGGATGAAATGTTTGAACCAATGTTGACCTAAAGTGAACCTTTGTTTGATAAGACCAAGGTAGTGAGAAACATTTTATACCTCTAAAGTTTCCAAACCCTAAAATACCCAATGACTTAGAGAAGTTCAAAATTTTGAAAAAGACTAGGGTTCTTACTGTAAAAGGAATACAAGTTTGGATTGTTCCTTGAAGCACGTTTGTAGAAGTTGTATACCAACCTAGTTCTAGTTTCGTGAAGTGATAAAAGGTATTTTTTGAGAGATTTTGGACTAAGATGCCTAAGTTTGAAAATGACAAACTATAGACCTTCTTTTGGGGATCCTGACTTTGCATGAGGTCATGTAGAAAAGTTCAAGTTTATGGAAGAAAGGGAGATATTTATTGCCATGCAGGTGGTGGTAATATGGGACTTCTAGCCTCAATATCATCTTGTTCCTCTTCTTCATCTAAGATTGTTGTTGTGTTTCTCCACTAGGTTGGTGTTTCCTTGGTTTCTAAAGTGAAGCTTATCAAACTACTAATGATATCGATTTGTTCTCCATTAATGAGTTCAAAGTTTGGTTGAATGATAGCACCTTCAAGATCAGGTTGTTCAACAGGATCAATCGGTCTCCAAATAGTCATGTGGGGTTGAAATTGTCAATTTATCTTGCTTAAGTGAATTTATTTTACCACAAACACTTGTCTTGATTAAGTTTTCAAACTAAATGTTTATGTCAAAAACATCATAACTTTCACAATGTCCATTTTGTGAGAATCATGAGGTTGAAGCCATAATTCCCTATGTTGTCTTTGGAAAATATGGATTGAGATAAAAGTCAAGATATTTAGAAATATCTAAGGATAGAAATCCTTAGGACAAGCAGTAATATCAAGGCTATTTCAAAAGGTATCAATATTTAAGCCAAATTGTTTGAAATTTTGAGAAAGACAGTGAATGTTTGTTTATAACGTTTTGAAACCAAGAAATGTATTAAACTAACTCATAATCAGTTACAATCCTAGGTTGAAATGGCCATACTTGTTGATTCCCCACTCGGATGTTTCCAAACACTAATACATTGCGAACAGTTAGAGATTTGGCGACACTGGCTCTCCTCCATGACACACTTCTCGGGACCACCAAATCTCAAAATCCCGAAGATCCTAATATCCTAAGGATTTTTCTATTTCAACAATGAATAGTACAAATGTGGGGCGGCTTCAAAATGATCGTTCTTGCACCAACAAGCTTTAAGGATTTTTGGTAACTAAACAATTTGGTTCTTAGTAACAAACTAAGAACACAGCCATATATGCATCCGCTTTGCCACTTAAGGCTCTTACTACCGTTCCCGTTCCACTTAAAGGATGGTACTAGGTGCAGTATGTTATACAGTCCAGGATAGAAGGTACTTTCTCATGATTTCCCAACCTTTAATATAGCTCGCCGGTAAACGTGCTTGCAAGAACTTTCCTATGAGTCTCTCATTGTGGGGTGTGTCTCATAGTAAGTCCTCTCTTAAGGGTGACACAAAGAATAAATGTGTACTTAATTATTTCTCTTCACCCAATATCGCACGAAGCACAAGGGGATTGGATACATACTATAAGTGCACACAAACAACAAAGTACACTTGGAGTCTTTCTCTTCACCCAAGATCGTACGAAGCGTAAGGGGATTGGATACACACTACAAGTGTGTAACAACAAAGAAAACACTCATTCGTTTTACCCTCTAAAGCTAGGATGACATCATTTTATTCACCAAACGAAATGTTTAAGTTTCCTTGTTCAATTTTAAAACCTAAAAGATAATGATGAAATGAGGGTTCAATTTAGTCCCGTTTGAGTGGTCATTTTAAACCCAAATGAAAATTAGTGAGGTCCTAGAGCATAAAAGATAAAGCATAAGAAATTGGGTTATAATTTCCCCAAAGCATCAAACACTTGTTACAATCATAAAATCTTAAGATGAGAATGCTTCTTCCTTTTAACTGTGATTGTCTAACCTACAAAACCTAGTTAGCCTAAAAACCAGAACAAAAATTCAGAGACCTATTAAAAGTTAGATAAAGCCAAGAAAATTCAAAAACATGTAAAAAAAAGGTTCAATCTTGTTACAATGTTGAAATCAATCGCGTCACTATATCGGGTATGTGTCACCAAATTGAAAAATCAATCGCTTCACTCTTAAAAAAATAGTGAGATCAAATGCATCCCCAAATCAATAGCGTCACTAAACATAAATTTATTTTGCGTCAAAAAATTAAGCAGGTGTCACTATATTTAAACACAGTGACAAAATTAATTAAGCGTTTTGATTTTTTATTATGCGTCGCTAGAATTAAATCACATGTGTGTTGTTGTATAGTGACGCATCATCAAATACATTGGTTGATAATCAATAGCGTCGTTGTACCTGAAACACAAGGAAAAATGGAGATTTGACAAGAAAATCATCATATTAGTTAGTTTGTGCCCTCTTTCTAGCACCAGAATGTGACTAAGGATATTAGTATGGGCCGATTACACTTGATCCATGAAGAATAGAAGCATATTCATACCACTAATACTCAATCTAAACAGGATCAATCGAATTAAAGTTAAACTAAATATTCATTAAAACAAAGCATTCTAACTTATGAAAACATTTAAAATGTTTATTCTAACCCATTTGAAACTTATCCTATTTTGGGAGTGGTGTCACGTTGATGTGGAATGGTGACCCTTTCCCAATCCTGTGATCAGTGAGCTTGTTTCAATCTATTCTATTGAAGAGAATCGATGAAATGGTTGTGAGATGTGATTGAAAACATGATTTATGCTAAAATGAGTATGATGCAAAAGCTAATCTACCAAGATTTATGCTAGAAAATGAGTTAGATATATAATTTCTAAGCTAATCTAAATGATATTTAAACTAAAAAATATTCAAACCCTGATTATCTAATTAGCTAAATGGATGCATTATGGAAGCCATTAATGAAAGCTAAGCTATTATGCAACTAATATAAAATAAAATATGGTAAATGTGAGTTAAAAATGAGTGTGAGTGTGAGTGATTTCAACAACATAAATTTTCTCTGAAAAAGATGGATCCATTTATCTCCAAATAGTGTTCTATTTATAGGAAAGCAAATGAGAAATGAAAGGTTGAGATCAAAAAAGCTAATAAACGGTCAAAGATGAAGAAAATTGGAGGCTTGGATCATGGATTCTCATCAACGGGTGTATGATGAGATTTAATCAAGGGTTCCCATTCCTTCAAACAAGCACACTTTTGACCTGTTTAAGAGGTCAAAAGTTAACTTGCACATGAAGCTAAGTGAGAATATTCCCTTTTTCAAATGATTGGAGGAGAGAGAATATTCTTTAAAATATTCTCATGGGTGAGGGAAAAGGATATTTTGCAAATTAAAACAAAGTTTAATTGTGCAAAAGGGAAGGAATATTCCCCTTTTGGAGGAATGTGCAAAGGAGGAATATTCCCTTGCAAGTAGGAGGGAAATTAGATTAGTTAGATAATTGCTAATTAAACAAGAGTTTAATCATGCAATTAGGGGAATTTAGAAGAATAAAGTGATATTCATTAAATTAAATGATTTAATGAATGGGAAAGGTGAAATGACATTTAATTAATTAACTTAGGGTTATTTAATTAAATTAGAAGACCTAGGGAATTAAATTAAATAGTTTGATTTATTTAATTTAATGAGATGAAATGTTAGCATGAAAAGGGGGAATTAACCCGATTAAATGAATTAGCTTAATAGATGCAAATGATGCAATTAATTAAATAGCTAGGCTAATTTAATAAATTAAGCGAAAAGAGAATGGGTTTCAAGAGAAAATTATGTTAGTATACCTAATTCGAGTGTATGATATTATTCAAGGATGGTGATGGGCAGAATGTTTTTATTAGTGAGGTAAATTTTGGTGGTCCTGGTGCATGTACGCGTAATAAGACCAAGATGCAGGGTGGTGCTCCTGCTAAGGAAATGTCTGAAGTGATGGATGACCTTCAGAAGACTGGGCTATTTAATTAATTGTATCATTTGCATCTATTAAAAAACCCAGTCTTTTGTTTAATAGATGCAAATGATGCAATTAATTAAATAACTCAGTCACTAATCAAAACATTTTGCCCATCACCATCCTTGAAACCCAAGATGTGCGTACACATAATAAGACCAAGATGTAGGGTGGTGCTCCTGCTAAGGAAATGTCTGAAGTGATGGATGACCTTCAGAAGACTGGGACTAGTGACATGGAGGTTTTTGCTATCATGAAGAATATGCAGTGTTGTTGTTTTGTTCCTATTTTTTGGCTATTGACGCGCTGATGGTATTTTGTTTTTTGGCTGTTGTGTGTTGATTATTGTTATCTTTTGATACAACTGTTCCTTTTTTATAAAGGGTTTTGGGGCCCCTTCAAAACCTGATTTACCTCTAATAAAAACATACATTATTGATCATAGCTTTAAACCATTTTAAGATAATTATACATTCCATTTTGAAAATTCAAAGTAGAAAGACATGCACACGAGGAACAAGTTAGATCAAATATCAATTATTATATATCAAAATGTAGAATAATTGTGTTTGTGCATATACAAATTTGGCATATATATGCCTACTTAGAACAAGTTTTACAACAAGTTTTACAAATTGTGGCATACATGCCATCTCGAGATCTATCAAACCCTAAGTAAATATCAATCTATAACATATCCTAATCCTGTGTTGGACCATCAAAATCAAGCCTCCTCGAAGAACTTAATTTCTCTAAAGCTACCTGCACAATAACAATTCAAACCACAAATTAGATTAATTATGTGAATGGTTGACAAGATAGACTAGTAAATAGAAACTTATATACTCTCATTTATAAATTATGAATTTAACATCAAAATCACTATACATGTACTATATTATATCAATAATGCAATTTTTGTTTACCTCATGTCTTGCTCTCTTTTCTGCAAGACGGTCTGCATATGATTGCCCCTTAGGACGATCAGGAGTCCTAGTATAAAGAAGTGGTCCCACACTAGTCATAGTGCTGAGTCGGACCAAGGACTATAGTAGGTAAAATCAAAATGATACAAATTAACATATAATTGTTGACAAATAATCATATTTACTAAACATATATCTACTCCTATCTAAACGTAAATATCTGCAATATAAATTAAACACATACCTGTTGTGATGCTACGACACTAGATGGGCTCATAGTGGATGAAGCAACTAAGATGGTTTCCTATATAAAAAATGACAAGAATGTAACACAATTTAAATACACATGCACATATAATCATAATGTCAAATGTTGTACAACTTCATCCCATGGGTCAAACCCAGTCAACAAGGTTGTATAAGAACTAGGTTGCTGCATAAAAAGACAAGATTACATTAGACTATCAATCTATGTAGTACATGTATTTATACATAATATATTTCAAATATCAACATCTAAAATAATAATTTAAATAATACCATATACTGATTCTCTAGGGAAAATGAAATGGCTATCTGCGTAGCCTCCTGCACTTGCGATAACTGCTCCTTTGTCAACACCTATTAGATATTCCATCACATAAACACATATTAGTACAAATATCTCTCATAAAATATGAAAGAATTTAGATAAAACACACTAGGAAATTACTGTCTTACCGGTGCTCCCATATCATTCCTGACAGTCGATGTCTCTCCTACAAATGGTGCTCTTTGTGCTCTATCAACTCCTACATCTGACATATCATGAACCTCATAGTCAAATGTGTCTATGGGATCCTCAGTAGACCGTCAGAGAGGGCCCAAACATAAATTGTTGCATGTCATGCAATAATGAAGTACACAAATATGTCCCAAAGAGGATGGTGTATCGGTGGGAGCTGATGACGGTGTACCAATGGGAGATGATGTAGCAGGTGCACCACCATCATGTTGGAATGTATCAGGTGCATCACCATTGTGATGGGATGCATCGTCAAATGGTTGTGCAACATGATGGCTCTGTGTGACCAAATAATCACTCAATGAATGTAAGGAATAAATGCTCTGAGTCCCTGCATCTAAAGCAATCTCAGGGTAAGGTAGTGGAGTCAGGGAAAGAATAGGCAGAGGAGGACGAATTGGGGTGACTCGGTATGCTCTAAGTCTATCCCGTGGCATCCCTCTACCAACACCCTAGAAATCTCACATGTCAAAGTAATTGACATGTTTCCCTAGCACAAACTCAACATATAATTTTTGGAGAAAATGTTGAGGGACATCAAGATTGTTGTTGGGTGGTTTATAAAAAACCATCCACCAATGTCTCCAGAAATTATCTAATATGCCTCTATGGGTGCACCATTTAATTGAAAATCTTGGCTTCCACACATTAACGGGCTATCGTGTTCTATGATCGATGAATAACTGGGATAATTGGGCTTTGTCAATATCAAGTGCCCTCACCTCATCATATGATAACCCATCGGCATAAAATTGCCTTTGTTCCTCTCGCCACTGTGCAAATCTATTGTGTTGAGTTGCCAAAGTTTCAACATTTGAAATGATTTTTCATGTTTGATAGCTCAGTGAGTGTCTCATAGATTCAACGCACATTTCTCAATTGATCTAAATTTCTATGAATAGATTCATGTATTGTTGGCACATTTTGGTTTGGAAACAACGGTCGTGATGAAGGAGGATTTGGAGGGTTTTCATCTTGTGCGGGGTTACGGTTTTTATGTTGATCCATTTTAAGCCTGTTAATTGATAATTTTTTTCAAAATTAACAATGATTTTAATTGCAATAAAAAACCTATCAAATATCCTATTTTTGACTAAAATTCAAAAAGAAAAATGCAAAAACAATATAAATTGAATAAAAACATCAAAATCCAAACATACCTTTCAAATTCGATTCATTTTGTGCAAAATGATTCACTGGGAATGAATATTCAAGTTGAAAACTAGAGAAACCCACGCGCACTGAGCTAAAAATGAGCTCTCGAGTTTTTTGTTTTTTATTTTATAAAACAAGAAATAGATATTCGTTTCCTGTTTTATAATTTTTTTAATATATGGTCGGGTCTGGGACCGACCATATATTTATTGGCGGCTTTTTTTTCAAATGTATAATATAAAATTATATTATATAATATATTATATTATATATTATATATTATATTATTATAATATAATATAATATTATATTATAATATTATATATTTATTATTATAATATATACTATATTATAATATAATATAATATAATATATATTATATTATTATATAATATAATATAATAAGTAATATAATATAATATAATATATATTATATAGTATATTATATATATTATATTATAATATATATAATATATATAATATAATATTAAATTAAATTAAATTATATTATATTATCATATAATATAATAAATTTAAAATTATATTAAATATATTATAATGTAATATTATATAATTATTATAATAAAATATAATCTATTAAATATATTATTATATAATGTGGGTGGCTGGGTGGGCGACCCTCCATGTTGGTGGAGGGATTTAGCAGGGGTATGACTTGGCTCATACGTGGTCTCATTGGTGTGGTCTTCGTCACCGATTTGAGTGGAGGGAGTGGAACAGACAGGTGGCATTCATCTTGGTGTACTTCGTATGCGGCGAGTACATGCACTAATGTTAGCTAGTGAACTACTATCTTTTCAAGGCTTGCCTTGCGTTAAAAGCTGGAGGCAAAGGATGGATGATCATACAAGGACAAATTGCCTTGCATCAAAATAATTTCCCACTCGTGTGATGTGAGTTCAACTTTGTTGTCGTTGGTAATATTTATGGGTGTTGTTGTTGGTGGGTTGGTAGAGTGTGGATTGTAGTGTTTATGTGGTGTTATTGTTGGTGGTGATTTGGCTGACAGTGTTTGGCTTCTGGTGGCTTCGAAGATGGAAAAGTTTGGTCGCTCCAAGTTCATAATTTTTGTTTATGTGGAGGGGTTGGAGTCGTTTGGTGTAGACACACCCATTTCTTTGTTGGTGACGGAGAGACAAGCTCCTTTTAGAGAAATTACTGACCAACGACTTAAGTGTGTTTTGCTTGATAATGATCCTCTGGTTTTGGTAGCGGTAAAAATGGTCTTAGGGAAAGGCCATATAGAGAGGAAGGAGTATGCGAGGGATAATGCCTATATCTCCTCGCGCTTCTTGGCCTCATTGCTGGATGTCGAGGTTTCTAAGGTGGAGGCCAAGGACCTGCTCGTGCGACTATTTTGTGAGGATTTGGTGGGCGGTTTAGAGGAGACATTAAAGGCGACAATTGTTGGCAAAGGGATTCCACGACCAACGGACTTGGAGTTGCTCTGGAAAACGAACGAGGCAGTGAAAGTTTTCCCTTTCCTTCTAGACTTGAAAGGGGCTAAGCTTATGAGGCATTAGATGGTTTCGACCGTGGCGGTGGAATTTCTGAAAAGGAAGTTAGGGTTGGTGGTGGAGGATGGTTTGGACTGGGTGGTTGATTTTGATACTTTTGCTAAATTGAATGGGTTTCTCTGAGGTTCGGCTTCTTTTTGTTTTGGTAAATCTTGCTCTTTGGCTGGGAGTTTAGTATATGGGCTTACTGGTTTTGGCTTGGTCTAAGCCATTTTTGGTCGATTTTAGTGTCCCTTTTAGGCTGGTTGAAGTGGTTTTTGCTAGTTTTTTGTCAACTGGTTGGGTGATGGTTCTTCCTACTCTAGCAGACGTTCTATATGGCTCTTTTTATTTTTAATAAAATATCTAACTCTTATGTATCAATGTTTTTTGAAAAAACATTATAACAATGTTTTTAATAAAATATATAACTCTTTTGTATGGTTCTTACAATGTTTTTTGAAAAAATGTTATAATAATTTAAAAAAACATTATAATAATGCTTTTTTAAAAAACATTATAATAATGCTTTTTTAAAAAACATTATAGTAATGTTTTTTTGAAAAAACATTATAGTAATGTTTTTTTGAAAAAACATTATAGTAATGTTTTAAAAAAAAAAGTTATAGCAATGTTTTAAAAAAAAAACGTTATAGCAATGTTTTAAAAAAATGTTATAATAATATTTTTTAATTCAATGGAAAGTTTGGAAACTTTATCAGGGCATATCTATTATGAAATTTTCCTTGCGGATCTTGTAAGGACAACATATTTGGAAGTTGTCCCAACATTCATGAGAAGAGGCTTTGCTAAAATTTATGTTAGTTTCTATTGAAAAAATGTTATAATGTTTCCAAACGTGTTGTCCTTACAAGATCTGCGAGGAAAATTTCATAACAGATATGCCCTAATAAAGTTTCCAAACTTTCCATTGAATTAAAAAATATTATTATAATGTTTTTTGAAAAAAACGTTATAGCAATGTTTTTTGAAAAAACGTTATAATAATTTTAAAAACATTAATGTTTTTTAAAAACGTTATAATAATGTTTTTGAAAAAAATAATAATGTTTAAAAACGTTATAATAATGTTTTTGAAAAAACGTTATAATAATGTTTTGAAAAAAATGGTTATAATTTAAAAAAAAACGTTATAATAATGTTTTTTTAATTTTTTTTATAAAAATGTTATAATAATGTTTTAAAAAAAAACATTATAATAATATTTTTTAATTCAATGGAAAGTTTGGAAACTTTATCGGGGCATATCTGTTATGAAATTTTCCTCGCAGATCTTGTAAGGACAACACGTTTGGAAGTTGTCCCAAAATTCATGAGAAGAGGCTTTGCTAAAATTTTTGTTAGTTTCTATTGAAGGTTTCTTGAATGCTAAATTCCTTCTATGAATAGAAGTGACTTGGAATGCTTTTGATGCCAGTTTTTCTTGTGCGGATGCCACACCTCATACAATGCTGGCAATGCTTGGTACAAAGCTGGCAATTTACTTACATGTGTTTCGATAACTAGCAGTCGATTCAAATTACCAAGAACTTCCATACGTGTTATCCCTACAAGGTTTTAAATCCAAGGAAAGCTTTGTTGGAATAAGCATGTGAAACATGGCTATAAAATTACCGCCACATTGTTTTATTTTCATTATTCATTACTCTTTGTACATAGCTCACTCAGGTTTCTGGGAAATACAAGCTTATGGAGTTAACAAAATTCCGAATGTGAAATTACAGGGTGCCAGTAATGGTTAAGCCATTGGAGGAACCCTTCTCTGATTGCATTGAGAAAGACGAATTGCAAAAGGTATTCAAGGTTAAATGTAAGTCTATTTTAAACTGCATCAAAGTCACTATAGGGGAGGATGTTTTGCACACAAAATTGCAAAGGATAATTTTTCCTTCTAATTTACTCTCCATTTTCTTATCGAACATCCTGGATTTGGTTCAAAACTTCAATGTTTTGAAGAATATTGCTAATAAGTTTGTTGTTAGTGTATACCTGGAAGATAAAGCTTTACTCCATAACGTACAACAATATGACTTTACCAAGGGTGAAGGCTTGGTGGGAGGTTTATTCCCAAGGCACCTCATGCATTACAAAAAGAGGTATGCAAAAAATTTCCAAGGAATGTTGTTATCAACAATGCATGACACTTCAATTCACTTGTATCAAGCTCTCAACAAGTATAGGTCTGCAATCTCAATGGAAGAGATTGACAATTTTAAGAGAAAGTATTATGCAATCTCATTCTTAAGAAACCATACTTGTGTTCATGATCTACAATTATCAGCTTTTCCACAAGCTGCAAAAGGGAAATTCTGTTATCATTATATTCTAGATATCAACAAAACAATTCCTTCATATGATTATGATTGCAAACAAAAGCAAGTGGAAACTAAAGAAAGCTCAGTGAATGGCCCTCAAAGAGTAGGAAACAAGTTGCTTCATTTTAAGCTTGGTTCTTTCCTTCAACAGTTTAGTAGATATATTTTGTAATGGGATGGGATAGATAAATTTGCAAAGGGATTGATCATGAGCATCTTGTAAAGGGTTTTGCTTATGTAACAGGGTATAATGGGATATGTATGTAGTGTGTCTATGTAGATGAGGTATTTTTGAGCAACTTGTAATAGGGCATGAAATGGGGAATGTATTTGAGTAATGTAACAGTCAAATTTTGGTTGTCATGGTCCAATAGTCGAATTGTAAAATGCCAGTAAATGGTCTTACTCGAACTATAACTGGGGGTTTTCTTCCTAGTTCTTTCCCAGCAATATGCTCTCCTGAACCAGGATTTTGTAAAATTATCTATATAAATATTAATATAATTATAGTGGCTTGCCACTTTTGCCTAAAATATATATATATATATATATTTTAATTCAATTTCATTATGATCAATATATTAATAAACATGGTTATAAATATATTAAAAAAATATTATAATATATAAAATAAATAAATTGGTCATCCCAAACTCGACGAATTTAAAAATTCTGGCTTAAACTAAATGGATATCCGTTTCTAACGGATATTCATTTTGGTCTGGTATTGTGTTTGACACTAGTACTTTCCACCCAAGCCTACAAAAAGTCAAAGTGAAATTTCATGTTTTTGGGCGAGTTAAAAATGCCTTTTTTTTCACATCGCCACTTTTTGGACCCCCATGATCTTGCACAAACCCTAAAGATACACTTTACAACACCACATTAAGGCACAATTAAGTCCATTTTATTTAATAGGGCCCTAAACTTAATGTGAATATGTAAAACACATATTACAACACTAAATTAAGGCATCATTAAGTTCATTTTAATATTAATCCAAATTAAGTGTGAAAAAGGGATACTTTTTCCTACACTACAATACAAAAAAGAGTTAGAGGGAAAAACAAAATGATAAAAGTAATCCTACATATGATAAAAATAAGTCAGGATAGTCAGGAGCTATATAGCCCCATGACAACCCCTTTAATATGGTCTTTTGAGTTGTACATCAAGGAGTTATTGGCTTTGAAAGGGAGGCTTGTTAAGCTAGAATATAGAGAACATGTGAAGGATAACGAGTTTCAAGTGCTCTCAAAAGCCAGCTAGTAGCTGGCATAGGAAAATAAGATGTTTAAAGACCAAATAAACAACTTACAACATATCATGGAAGTAGAGCAATGAGATATGTTGATGCTAAAATTTGAATTAAGTCAAATCAAGATTAAAGACAGCTCAAACAGATGAAAAACAAGACTCCCAACATACCAAAATGTCTCAATCAATTCTAACAAAAAGGGAGGCCAAGGAAAATACACAAATGGGAAAATTAGAAGTGGCCATAACATGGGCACAAGTGACAAAAGAGTCAACAGAGATACAAAGAGAGGATATAAGGAAACAAATTAAGCTACAAATGTGGGAAGAAAAAGACATGCAGGGTAGAGCAACAAACATAATAATTAAAGGGTTGAAAGAACATGCAGATGGAGAAGCCACTGGCAGGGTGGTAAGAGACTTTCTATTGAATAAGCTTCAATGGGGTGACATATCCTCCAAGCAAGCAAAATTGGAAAAACAAATAGAGGAGAAAAGAGCATAAATATACGGGTACCCTTGAAAAGTGGGGAAGATAGGAAAAAAATTCTAAGAAGAAAAAGGTTCCTATATAGACGAGGATCTAACCCCATCACAGTTAGAAGAAAGAAGGAAAGAATGGGAGAAAGTTATAACAATAAGAAAGGTAGGAAATGATGGTTGGTTATATAGAGGGAAAGCCCAATTCAGGGACAATATGAACCATAAAAAATAGGAAATTGGGGGCCCCCAAGATCACCTCTCAATAGTAAGTTGGAACTATAGAGGCTACTCTTGGAGGAGGGGGCCTAGGGGGGCCCATAGCAGAAGGAAAATATATCATTACACTCATGGAAACACATGAACATGAGGGTTGCAGGGTGCCTGAATTTGAAGATTATAAAAAGGTGTCAGTTTGGAATGAACTAATGAAAAGTGGCAAGGGGCATGGAGGAGTGACAATCTTGGTTAGGAAAGAATGTGAAAGAATCATAAAAATTGAAAAGAAAGACCCAAATAACCAATATATATGGTGAAAGTAATAGACGGGGAATCTATGATTTGGATTGCAACTTGTTATTTTGCCCCTTATGGTTCTAAAGTGTTTAAGAAAAGGAATATAGATAGAGAAGACCCATATGAAGCACTAAAAATGGACATAAAATAATATGCTGCCATAGGCAAGATTATTCTGCTTGGGGACTTTAATGCAAGAACAACAAATAACCAAGCTCTTTGTTTTGGTAAGGAAGAGGGGCGCATAATAACAATTTTTTGTGGTTAGAGGAAGAAGAAAATCAAAGATGGAAAAGGGTATCTTAGGACTCAAAATGTGGTATTTCATCTTTTGGTGTAAATTTGTTGGGGCTTTGCTGCCTTCACAACTTAATCATATGTAACGACATAAATACACAGTCAAGCTCAGGGGCTTTCACATGTCATACCCACAATAGGAAAAGTGTGGACTATGTCATTAGTTTGCAAAGTATTATACCAAGGATAATAGAGATGGAAATAGGTAGCTTCCTTCTATAGTTGAAATATGATCATAGCCCTATTTACTTAAAGATTGGAATGCAAAAAATTGCCCATCAAAGAGCTTGTTCGCAGTTGTTCAAAAGAAGTGACCTTCAAGACATAATTCTCTTAACCTATGAGAATCAAGACATATTTAAAAAAATGCTTGAAAAATAGTTAAAGGAAAAAAAACACTGGTAGCCCCAATAGAACCCAAAACATAATAAATAGTGACAAGTTGATAGCAATCATTCACAAGGATCTCATAGCATGCAAAAGAGCTAAGGGTAGAAGAGTGTAAGGAAGCTAAGGCAGTGGAACAACTTCCTACAACTAATCTTGAGAGGAGAATAATACAAAAACTTTTACAGATCTTTAATAGTTATAGAAACTTAAACAAAAATAGACATAAATATCATGCATACCACAACACAGTGATTTACATGATGAAAACCCTTTCGGGAGAAAAACCCCACACTCCAAAAGCCGCCCAATATATTACTCAAAAATCACAAAGATTACAATATACTTGCAGAGCAAGCTTCTCACAAGAGTATCACCACTCAAAGATCTAGAGACAACAAAACCGCTATCAAATTCTCAGAATACATCACAATACACAACCGTAATACAACGCCCTCATAAAATAGGATTGCCTTCTAGAGCAAGTCAAGCTAATAAAGTATCGGTCATTGGATATGAGACATAATGAAGAACAGTCCATATTTACAATAATAAAATATAAATAAAATTTTCCTTTCGGGGGTGTTGCCCCCGAGCCCCTGCCAGGGCACACTACCCTTGGACCCCAGTCGGGGGGATGATCCCCCTGGACCCCTCGTGGGGGGGGATCCCCCCAACGCCCCCTGCCGTCATCGTCAGTTGAACAGTACCTTGTGCATCAACAATACCTTATGTAATTGAAAGGTTGAGACACATTTTATCAACAAAGAGATCACAAAAATAAATTTCTAGCAAAACCATGGTATGACGAAGAGTGTAAGGTAGCTAAAAGGAGTTTGAAAATATCTTGAAGTGAACAAGCAAATAAAAAACTATATAAAAAATTAGTAAGAGAAAAAAAAGAGGAATACATGATAGTAAGGAGGGAACTAATTTCTCTTGGAAAGCACAATCCGAAGGGTTTTTGGAGGGAATTGCAACAGGTTAGAGGTACCAATGAGAATAGCATCACAAACATTCAATGGTTAGAATACACAAAAATCTTGTATGAAAGAGGCCAAGACAAAACTTACCCTCTGATAATTAACACCAATGATAAAATTTTCTTCATAAAGGATATAAAGGTTGGTATTAAAGCATTGGTGATGGGCAAGGCTCGAGACATTGATGGGTTACAAGTTGAATATTTGAAATGGGGTTTAGAGCTCTTGGCATCACACATTAAAAGGATTTTCAATGGGGTCATTCATTATGGTTTCCCAACAAATTGGACAATGAGTGTTGTTATCCCTCTCCACAAGAGTGGTGATGTTAGCAACCCATTAAATTACCGCACCATAATGATTAATCCTCTTTTGGGAAGCTATTTGGGAGCATGTTGGAATGAAGAATCAGTTGTTGGGTTGAGGAGGGTAAGAGGGCAAAAGGGCAAGTTGGTTTCATACCAAAGCATTTTACAATTGACCATTGCATCACTCTCAAGCACATGGTTGAAAAAGTTTGGGATAAATAAGGTAATGAGGTTTTTTATTGTTTTGTTGACTTCAAAAAGGCTTTTGACACGGTACCTAGAAACAAAATTTGGGAGAAAATGGAACAACTTGGAATTCCAAAAAAGTATAGGGCTATTGTCCACATACTTTATGATCAGGTTTAGGCCAAAATCAGAACACAGGCGGGTCTTTTTGATTGCTTTAGGAGTAACATTGGTGTCAAGCAGGGCTGCCCTTTGTCTCCCACTTTGCTCAAGATATTACATAAACAAGTTAGAAGAGTCGTTAGGAAAGTAGGGAGGTGATGGTGTTCTCTTGGCCACTTACATGATCAAGCTGCTGCTATATGTAGATGACCTTACCTTAATGATAAATTTAGAAAATAGTCTATAAAAACATTTAAAAGCTCTAGAGTTATTTTGTCAAGATGTAGGGATGCAAGTGAACATCAACAAAACCCAGGTCATGATATTTACATTGAAAATAACTAGGAAGCAAATAAATTTTGAGTTTGAGGGAAACTCTTTGTACGTGGTAAATGAATACAAGTATTTGGGTGTTGATTTTTGCAACACTCTTAGTTAGGAGACTTGTAGGAAAAAAAGAATTCAAGGGGGTTGGAAAACTCTTTACTTGCTTCAAAACATATGTAGATTAGCTGAGTTACAAGATTGGAAAATAAAGAAGTTATTTGGGCTGCTTGTTACACATGTGGTCTTATATGGTTGTGAAGTTTGAGGTTGCAGTATGTCAAATTTAAAATGGAGACAAATAGAAAGATTACAAAAGAACTTAATCACAAGCAATTTCAAAATAAAAAGGATAGTCTCGTATGAGATTGTTCTAGTTGAAGCTGGTGTCTTTCTAATAGAAATGACACCGTTAATTCGTTTATTAGGCTATTTGAAGAGAACTAAGAATATGGGAAACACCGATGGCCCAAAATTGTGGAAGAAAAATTAACTAGAAGGAAGAGCACGTGGATGAAGCAAAATGTCAAACACAGATGGGAAAATGGGGCATCAACATGCATGAGTGTCCAAACACAAATGTAGAAATTAAAAGGTATGTAAAAGAGAAAGTCAAGAACATCACGTGGTTGAAGCAACTTGGTCAAAAAAGAGAACACTATGTTTTGCATTTTAACCTCACTTGTGATCACGATAAAAAATACTACGTGGGAGCAAATATAAAGTGGAAAGCTAAAATACTAATAGCCCAGTTAAGAACTAGCTCACATTGTTTGAGATGTGAAACAGGAAGATGGAAAATACCTAAAGAGGTGTGGGCAGATAGGATTTGTTGTTTCTGCTATTCGGGTTTAGTGGAGATAGAGTGACACTACATTATGTAGTGTAAGGCTTATGAGGACATCCGGTATAGTTACTTAGATTTGCTAAAAGTCAAATCATTTAGCAACTTTATTTGAAGAGGCGAAGATTGCTAAAACAACAGATTACCTGATCAAAATACACAACAAAAGAAACAAAATCAACAAAGAGTTAGAAAACAACAAGAAATAATTGGTGGGGTCGGTGGTTGTTTTGTTGCTTGGCGGAGGTGGTTTCAATTCATTTTATGGGTCCCATACACTGGTATGTGAACATAATTAAAAACATTCATTCATTCATTCATCCCTCCAATAAAACTTATGTAAAAATAAATATTAGTTTCACAACAAAAATACTCATATCATAATTGAAAACTAATTCATCTTATATTTTATATAAAAGAATATTTTTTAAACAACTAAACTAATTAAATAGAAACATTTTATTTTAAAGTGCACAGCTTATAAAACATTCACAATACCAATTACTTAAGGAAATACTCCTTACCAATCTACTGGAAAGAATAAACGACTCATTTATCAAGATAATAAACAACAAAAAATCAAACTCAATAAAAAGACAAATTGACCTCTTGAACATGAAAAATATTCTATTTTATTCGAAATAGAGAACTAATTACCACATTTATTTGTGCTTTGGGGTTGATTTTGCGAAAAGGACACAGTTTGAAGTCACGTGTATGGCTACAACAAGACATAACCCCATTAAGTCATAACCACATAAAGTTGCATCGCGTGCGCGAGGAACGTGGTGGGTACATGACCAGTCAGACTGCACATGCTCGGGCCCGATGTTTTTTCCTTGTTCGTTGATTTGCTTATCAGATCCAATTCAGATCCAATTCTTTTGAAATAATAGTGTTTTGCCAGTACATCCATTATTGGTATTCGTACCATTGTCCTGACAAAAACTCGTGGGAAGTGCTAAATACTTATCGCGACCACATGTTTTTACAGCCGTCAATCGATAATCATACATTTCGCAACAAAGTTTGATACTCATAAAATTTTAAATAACAAATTAATTAACTCTACGATTAAGGTATAAAGGGAAATATAGAATGGGCAACGGATAGACAAAATAAATGGAGACACGTCACAATTTCATTTCAATCCAAGCACCGAGATTAATCGTTATATAACCAGAATGAAAGCGTCCGGTGAGTTCTCTGTCATAGGCGCCAGAGCTTATCACATTCCGAGTTGACGCCTTATTTTTATTTGGTATTCCGTGCGCGGCACTTTCAGTCTATAAAAGGGACAAAAACTGTCAAAAGAACGTTGAAATTCTGAAATTGGTGTTGCTACTGCACTTATGGAGCGATGCATTAATCGTCTCCCTTCACAAAACTCAGCCAGGGTCGTTGGGTCATACGGAATTTCCAACCAGATTGTTAAGGTCAGATATTTTTCCGCTTCTTTGGGGCCGGCTTTGGACAATGTTAGATTACAGCACAATCATTTGAGACCTGGTTGCGGATTCAACCAAAAGAGAAAAGCAAATGAATATTTCAGCCTTCGTTTCCGGCAAGTGAGATGTACGTCTGACGCCCAACAAATAGCTGAAGTAGGAGATTCGACCTCGAGACCAGAACCGTCTGTTTTGGATAGCAGCTATACGGAGAACGGACAAGAACTCGTCAAGTCTTTTGAAGGCGCAGACAAAGAAATTCTTCAGGTATCCTTGATAAGAGATCCGGTTTCAGATGAATTAAAAGGTCCTGGTTGGCTTGAGTCTGGACCTTCACCAAATGACAATGTACATGGTTCCAAGCTTTCAGAGAAAATGGAAAATGGGAATAAGAATGGGGCAGGGACATCCCACTCCGCTGTTGGAGAATGTGTCCAAATTGGGAAACACATGGAGAAGGAACGGGAAACTCCAAATAATGAACGCTTTCCAGGATCAAATAGGTCAGAGGAAGGAGAAGTTGAAGTTAAGGGTATTTGGCAGCAAATGAAAGATATCATAATGTTTGCGGGACCGGCTCTTGGGATTTGGTTGTCTAATCCTAGTATGAGCCTCATTGATACTGCTGTTGTAGGCAGCTGTAGCTCTATGGAACTTGCTGCTCTTGGTACTTTCCTTAAGACCATCCTTAGAGAGAGATGGGGAGAGAAATGCTTTGTGAATTTTGACTTTTTCTGCAATTCATTGCTCTTCGCTTTAATGTGTTATCCACATGTTTCAGCATTTCTTTGTTTTTTGATTGGATGTGTTTGCACGATGAAATGGCATAAGCTTTTCGAGTGTTGTTACCAATACTATTGGTTTCAACCCCACAAAAAGCTGCGTGGTAATAAAAGCAGAGGCTCTATTGGTTACAGTTAAACCATCCTCAAAATCTTGTTCATTTTTATGTATTTTATGTTTCTGCAGTAAATCATTATTTCATATCATTTTGTGGGTATCAAAATCTGAATTTAGTAGTCAATCTCTGTGATGGTCAGAAAGTGTCAATTGTGGCCGCAGTCTCCTAAACCTACTAACCAGGACTTCCGCGAGATTACTCAGTAAAAATACTTAAGCGCGGTTAACCATGGAGTCTTAAATTTTTTAAAATCAATTAAGTCTATTGTTTAGCATTTATCAGCAAGATTCCTATTGTATTTTGTTTATTTAGGACATTATGCTTATTTTTATTTAAAGATTGACTGGGGAGTCTATAGACCAATCTCCAAAATGGCTTTTTTGGTTTCACAATTTTGAATGTATTCGGGCTTAATCCTGTCTGCTCTAAAAATTGGAGGATATAATTTTTTTCCTGTTCTATAATATCACCTTTGACATGTGATTCAACCACACATAGCACATTCAATTACGAGGCTTGATACTTGTCTTCTGTAGTAGGTTTTGCCTACATCTGGAGCTATGCACAGATGTCTAGGCAAAATGAACACGTGTATAATGTCTTATGCTTTAATCCTCATTCTGCGATTTTACCAAAATATATAGCATGCTGAAGTTTGTGTACTTTGGACAACTGTTTTTTCAGGACCAGGCACAGTTATGTGCGATCAGTTAGGTTATATCTTCATGTTTTTGTCCATTGCGACATCAAACTTAATTGCATCATCTCTTGCAAAAAAAGTAAGTTTTTTCTATTCAAAGTTTGTTCATTTTGATCTCTTTATATGAATAATCAGCTTGGACCTGTGAGCTCATATCATTATGCAATGTTTAAATTGTTGAAGAAAAAAATTATGTAGGTGGGTAAAAAGGAGGAAGTCCTCTCCAAGTGATTCTCCGGATATTGGGCACATAGTTAGTATATGTTAGGACGCAGACTTTTGACCTCCATCGAGGAAAATAGGGTTTGAAAGTACGATGGTATGGGAAATACATGTCTAAGACTATGGAAAGCATCTTAGTTTGGTCCAACATAATTTAGTTTTGAGTTTCTAATCTTGCTTTTTATTTTTCTTCTACAGGTAACAAGATATTTTAAGATCAACGTACTTTTTTGTATGCTCAAAGTTGGAATCTTGCCTTAAATTTTCTCAATATTTTGGCTTCCTTCTTCTGCTATGGTATGATTCATGTGATGTGTTAAAATCATTGCTATTTCCATCTGTTAAATCTTGACACAGCTACTCTATTTTTGAAAATCCGAACAGAAAAAATTGTGTTCCATATACCGCTACATATTAGAATCTGGTGTTTTGAAGTGCTTCCTAATTGATGCCATTAAATTATATTGCTGACATACCAAGTTTCCCACTGGCACAGACAATGCAAACTGAAACAGAGGCTCTCTAGGGAAAGTGTTTCTGTAAGTCTACTGTGAACTGTCCCTGAAACGGATCAAAACAAGATGTATAAAGCACTTGTACTGCCTTTGTCTTGGAATAAATGAATTCTTTTGTGGCATATGTCTTTATCCTAGAAAAAGGAAAAAGAGACGTATAAGGCAGTTGTACAAGGTGCCTATTAATGTGACCCTTGTAAAATTTCGCAACAATTTGTGGAAAATGACAAGATTATGCATATGTCAGGGACACCGCTTTGAAACAGCATGCTGTGTGCTACCCCCAAATTTAATCATGAACATTTTAAAAATTTTCCCTTCTCCGATACCAGTTAAGCCTGTGGTGGTTGTGCAGATGTGTTTTCTTGGTGCCTGTGGATCAAATGTGAATATAGGCTGAGTATTTTCAGCAACACCGCTTTTACAGTTGGATCCTAAAAATGCTGCAACTTACGTTTTCTTCTAAAGCAACTATGATCTATGCGAGCTGGAGAAATTGTCTTGGCAAATGAAGACAGGAGGGTATTTCCAGATTCAAGACATTTACTTCACGTTGTAGAAGCATAGACAAGGCATGTGAACTATGGATTATAGATAACCAAGGTGTAGAGTAAGTGTATGAGACTGCATTGTTTGCTGCTGAAAATCCACTTTTATGTGTACCCGGAGGTGTTGTTAAGACTAATGTGGCAATGTTAGCCATACTCCAATATATTTCTCTCCATGGGAATTTTGATGGTTCCATTGATTTGAATAAGTTAAAGATTGTTTTGCACTCATAAAATCCTTAGTTGCAGAGTTGGTTGATAACTTGTCTCACTGGTTATAGTCTTATGGGATTTCTATCAAGAAACATTCAGGAACAGATAAATATCATCACTCTTGAAAATTGGGATATTATTGCTTGAAAGTCTGCGGATAGGGCATTACAAATCGAGGATCTCATGGAGAGAAGTTTCACATTGAAAACCTTACTGTTACTCTTCGTTCTGATGGGTACTTCCATTGTAATTGAGGATGGCATACTTACACTGCAATTCCAATGATATCCGCAGTGAATGGTCTGTAAGTTCAATTTTAAAGATGAAGTGGTCATCACATCATTCATATTTCTGGTGATCTTGTTCAATATACAAAGGTTTTGTACTTTGGGAGTGAGGATTATACATTGCAATCTACCAGTACCTTGATGAAAGATAGTGGAGAATATAGACTATAAGGAGATGTGCCAGGGAGGAACTTGAGAATGACACTATGAAAACAAAGTACGCTGTTAGCAATGTAGGTGTGGGCAACCACAAATCAGTTCATAATGTTAAGGAAGAAGGGTCTGTTTGAAAATGTAATACACTGCAATCTACCAGTACCTTGATGAAAGATAGTGGAGAATATAGACTATAAGGAGATGTGCAAGAGAGGAACTTGAGAATGACACTATGAAAACAAAGTACGCTGTTAGCAATGTAGGTGTGGACAACCACAAATCAGTTCATAATGTTAAGGAAGAAGGGTCTGTTTGAAAATGTGGATTGCAGGAAAATAATTTTCCCTGATAAAGTCCTTCCACCCATAATGGTGGGGACCTCCCAGTAGTTTATAGCATGAAAGCTAATTTAGTTGCCTTAGAACACGACCTAATTGACTCACAGCTACATTCTTCTAAACACAGCTCACATGATCCACAAGAAGCTGAAGCAAGTAGAAATTTTCAAGTGAGGGGTAAAATTATAATTTGTAACTCATGTGGATAAGATCCATCTTTAATGTATGGAGAATGGTATGCTGAGTGCTGTGGTTTGCATTTGTGGTTTGCATTCACGTTATTGTAAATGCTCACAGGAGCATAATGGTCTTCAGAAGTTTTGAAAAAGATGACACGAGACAAATTTGAGGGGCTGTTAGTTGCCATAGGGAGAGCGAAGATCTTTTGTGTGTGCAGAATGTAAGCGATTTGGAGCAACTCTTGGTTTTGGAGCAAAGACATGCAATAAAACTTCTCACTATCCTTGTGCAGACTGGCTTTCTATTAAGCTCTGTTGCCAGATGTGGAGGGGTTTAAATATCCAATTTCATGCTGTTGCCACATATATGTTGATGATTACCATCTTACTGCAAAGGACTGGGAAGATGCAGTGTTTGGTGATATCAGTCCTTTGGTTGTGCTCGTCTAACATAGAACTGAACTGGCATCCTCATTGAATGTTGAAGACACACCTGTAATCATTTTTTTCCAAGATGGCAAGCTAGTGCATCGGAAATTATATTATGGAGCTAACCAACCGAAATGTCTCCCTTTCAAGTACAGCTTCAAGTCTAGATGATGGGCAAACATCAGCAGGTGGAGAAGAAGCATTTAGTCAATACCTTGACATGCATGAGCTTTACAATGAATATGTTAATTTCAAGTTTGGAAAATTGATTGATTACTCTGCATTTCTCGAAGAGTTCCCAAAAACACACAATGTTGCCTGCAATCACAAGTTGACAAGAGAATACAAGGAGTATTTAACACATTTGTTAGATTACATATCTTTTTCCAGTGAACACAACCTTTGCAAGATCTGGACAATTTATACAGAGACACATTGATACTGCAGCTGATATAACAATTTCCTGTGTCCCAATGGATGACAGCCGCACATTTGATTATAGATTTATGAAAATTGATGATAGAGGCCGAGTGCTTTCTTTTAGCTAGAAGCCCAAGGGAGCTGATTTGAGGGCAATGGAAGTTGATACAACAGTACTGGGGTTATCTCCTCAGGAAACTAAGCTGAAGCCCTACATTTCTTTGATGGGCATATAAGTCTTTTGAACAAACATTTTCTCAAGCTTCTCAGCTGGAGATACCCAACTGCAAATGATTTTGGTTTGGAGCTTATTCCTGCATGGAATTTAGTGTAGAGCATTCCATAGTTGGAGTCCGTTCACGATTACAATATGGTGTGGAGTTGAAGGATACCATGATGATGGGTGCTGATTATTATGAAATTGAAGCTGAAATTGCACCTTCTTTAGCTGAAGGGAAAGTGCCTATTGGTGTTGGGAAGAACACAAAAATAAGGAATTGCATCATTGACAAAAATGCAAAGATTGGAAAGAATGTCATGATGAACACTGATGATGTTGAAGATGAAAGTAGACCATCAGAAGGCTATTACATATGTTCTGAACTCCACCATCAAAGATGGCACTGTAATATAGAGGAGGTTCTACAGTTAGGAATCAGTGGGCTTCTAGATAGGCATTGAGTAAAAATATGGGCAATTAGCAGACATGAGAATGTAGACTTCAAAGGAGAGATTAGATCCTGTAATGAACAGCATAGAAAATTATAGGAACCAGACAAGATTGGGTAATGGGAACACTATCGGATTCAGAAGCTGCCAGACTGAATAGGTCGGCTTTGGGTCTTCAGGTGCTTGGGGCTTTGCCTTAGCCATGGCAGCAACGGTGTTCAGCATTGCCTGAGCATCCACATCTTATATTGGAAACTCTCTTGATATGGAAACAGTTGCAGTCTGCTAAGCAGATCCTAAATGAGTTTCTTTCCTTGTGAGATGAACATTTAATTCTTACATATGCTGCTAAGGCAATAGTTGTTAGCACTTACCCTTCAAGTGAATGACGCTTATCAATGACAAATGTAGCAAGTGAACCAAGCACTCGCACAAAAGTATCAACCAAGAGGATTTGAAAGGATAAATAATTAAGATAAAGTGCAAAAGTCTTTTCAAGAATGCAAGCATTTTTGAAGGATGGAAAATTAAAGAAAAATTCCAGAATTTGAAAAGTCATTCATGACCATCCATATTTTGGTAATACCTTTAGCGGGGAACTCTTGGGATTCCATATCAAATGCTTACAAATTAGAATGTAATTGTTCATGTGAGAGGTGGATGATGCGGAGGCAGGAGTGAGCAAGCCAGTGAGCTTGTTAGTTCTTTTTATTGAAACGAAGAATTGAATTGGGGAAGTCTATGTGCTGTCCATATTGATTCTGAATTATTGTCCCTGTGTGTGCAATAAATGTTTTCATATTTAGTCTTCTCGTGTCAGTTTATTTTTAAATTCAATTAGCAAATCAGTCTTGAAATATTGCATTAGTCTTTGAGCCAATTACTGTTTTGGAACTGAATTTGCGATTTATCGTTCATGTGTACCTAGATTTCCTAATTAATCATTTATGAATTTTTATTCAGTTATCTTTTTCAAAGTTATTGTATTCATTTGCAATCTTTCCTTTTCATACTTTCCGGTTAAAAGTACTTAAAAAATCTCAAACTCGATCATAAGAGGGAGCTGCCTCTCTCAAATGCAGAGGAGAATCATTAATCTCATAATGATTTTTCCTTTTGTTGGTGAAATTTGTTGCTGCCCATTGGGCAAGTCAAATAATCTCACAGTGACAAGACTGTTTACCAACATTGTGTAATATCAACAATCGAATCTCAAAAAAGACACTTTTTTGAGGACCAATCCTATTATTGCCTTAGTGGGAATTGCCCACAATTCACAAATCCTTGAGTTATAATCAGGTATCTTATAACAAGGATTGCTCTGTGACAATTATTTATCAAGATTTTGATTTTGATTGAAGAACAGCTTAGATTCCCAATACATATTGCTTCATTTGTTTATCTCTAATGAATTTTGTAAGTTCAGTAATGATGCAACCCCAGCGTTTAGACTTCTTTTTGGGGTTCAATATCTAAGCTAATATTATATGATCTTAAGAAAAAACTTGTGAAGGCTATGGAGGCTATTAGCCTATTTGGAAAGAAAAGATGTAGGACATAAAAAGTGAAATATCCCAAGCTAATTTCCCATCCAAATTTTTTACAATTTCATTACTTCATGTACACAAGCATTTCATCAAATATCCCGCTGCTGTTCTGAGCTTGTATTCAATTTGTTTTCAATATGTTGATGTTGTCTTTGAGCAGAACATTCGTGTTTTGGATTTTTCACAAGTTTCAGATATATACCAATACATATTTTAAGTAGACAATAGATGAAGTTGTATCATACACTAATAAACTAAGTTACTGATTCGCCACTCCCAGCCTCTGGATACGATTCGATTCGTACCAGATTCGCAATTCGGATATGGTACGATACAAATTCGGGCAGGGTACAAAATCTAGTCTGTGGATTCGCCTTGGATTCGATTCGACACTGTGGATTCGACCAGGATACGCCAAGAAGAATCCATGACGAATCCACGACGAATCCAACGTTTTTTTGCATTTTTTAATTATTTTTTTGACTAATAGCTGACTTTTACATAATTAAATAATTACCTGACATATTGCTGTTATGACAGAATATTACCAGTGAGCAAATAAAGGTCAGATCTGAGTTGTTTACTTCACAGTTTTGTTGGGTGAAAATTATGTAATCAACTTTCGACAGATTACACAACTTGGACTTCAGCCACAGCTATGTGAGATGTGAATCTTTCCTCTCGGAAAGGGGAGGCGCCCTTCTTACTGCTAAGAGAAACAATAGTAAATCACACAAGTAATTACAAAATGTACACGAAATTCATGGAGTGGGGGGGGGGGTGTGTTACATTCATCCTTCTCTCTTTTTTCAGAGAAGATGTTTACAATGCTTCACGTGTTGGAAGTTCCGAATTCTTGATAACCTAAAACTAACAACTAGTTACCAATAGTCTTCTCAAAGCTAGAGATTGATTAATAACAAACAAAATAAAGTAAAAAGGGAAAGCTCATATAGCTTTATCAATTTCATAAACGTATCTATATCTTCTTAGACGCAACAATGTATGAGTTTCACTTTGCAACAAATCTGCAAAAAAAGAAACCAAAACATCTCAGTTCACCAACATTCAAATTTGAAACAAATACTGGTGCAAACAAAGGTACCATTCAAACTCAAAGTATACAACTGTGTGATAAAATATTTATCCTTAAACTTGGAGGAAGAGGTGAACTTTGAATCAGATTTAGCAAGGGACCTTACACCATGGTCCTGGGATAGAGCCCATTTGTGTATTAAACCATGGTACCCGAAGTTCAACACTATCACATAATCCTTTTCAACTTTCCCTGCTTGGGTGTGTCTTCTGAGTCTCCCTTTGCAACTATGGAGTTCTTCCAACCTAGCCTCCATTGTTCAACTTTGAAGAAATTTGGAAATTTAAGTTCCTAAGAGCCCGAGACGTATTGAGTGTAATTCTATTACCAATTCACTGCACTTTGACTTAGCCACAGAGTTTTGTGTGCGAATTAGTATGAGACATCGTTTCGAAAGGCGAGTTCGCCGAGAGGAAATTTTTGGTACTTGAAGGTTTCGTAGTGTGGAACGAGTAGATTCTGTGGTTTGCATCACGTTTATCTAAATAAACTTCTATATTTATCAGCAAAGCATATGAATGAAATGTCCTGTGATTAATGTCAACATTGTTCTGTTTCCACTATTTGTCATATTTATTTTCAATATCTATATGTGTATGAGTTTCACTTTGCAACAAATCTGCAAAAAAAGAAACCAAAACATCTCAGTTCACCAACATTCAAATTTGAAACAAATACTGTGCAAATAAAGGTACCATTCAAACTCAAAGTATACAACTGTGTGATAAAATATTTATCCTTAAACTTGGAGGAAGAGGTGAACTTTGAATCAGATTTGCAAGGGACCTTACACCATGGTCCTGGGATAGAGCCCATTTGTGTATTAAACCATGGTACCCGAAGTTCAACACTATCACATAATCCTTTTCAACTTTCCCTGCTTGGGTGTGTCTTCTGAGTCTCCCTTTGCAACTATGGAGTTCTTCCAACCTAGCCTCCATTGTTAACTCCATTTGGAAATTTATTCCAAGACCCAGAGTATTGAGTTATTCTTCCAATTCATATTTGTTCACATTTTGGTGGAATTAGATACATCCAAACAGTTGCCAGAAAATTTTGGTCTGAAGGTTGGTGACAGTAAGTGGAATAATCTTTTGGATCATGAAGGGATCACTTTTAGATGTTGAGCCTGCTCTGATACTAGACACTTAAAAAAACATGCCCTCAAGCCAGGCCTGATGCTAGATGGAAACCTCCTCCTAAGCAAGCTGCGTTCACCAAGGTGTATTCTGAACTTAATTACTGCTGCAAATATGTATATATTTCTGATTTTTATATGTTTTTTGTATTGCCGTACGCAAAACGTACCCAACCCCAATTTTTTTTGACCGAATCCCGTACCGGATTCTTGTACCCGTACCCGAATCCAAAAACGAATCAGTAACTTAGCTAATAAACAATAACTAGCAACTGCACTCGGCTATATTATGCTTGACAAAATTACAGTCATAAAATGTTTATCAAGTAACTTCAGAAATAACACTTCAAAATGCTAACTTAGTCCATATTGTAAACTGTCCTCTGTAGTAAATATTCTTCCAACCCATTGCAATTTTATTCTCCACTAAACCACACAACTCCCACGACTTCCCCTAGCATTGAGTTTGGGAAGGAGTGGCGGCTAAAGAATGTAGTGGTGGCTAAAGAGTGTAGTGGTGACAAGGAAAATCGGAAGCAACAATCTCTTGAATTTAAATCTTCAGCGCCACCCCAAGTTTGGCCATGTCACAACCTTTAGGCTCCTAGTTGCGGACTTCCTTAAGTGTCGACACTATGATGGCAACTAGGCGGCAGCTTAATCTTCAATCTCCATGCCACAATAGCATTTAGACATCTCATGCATCAATCCCTTTGATCGCATAATCAGGTCAATATTGGCTTCCTTTGTGTAGTCGCTGCAGCTTGTAAAAGCGGCACTCTCTAAAGTATTATTTTAATCTTCATGCGCACCTCTAGTCCATAACCTTTTGGCCATATGCCCCTTAGTAGATTATATCCAAGGTATGGACTTGGCCACTATTAATGGTAATAATTTACTCAGACCCTCATGACTTCCATTTTCAATTTGTAAAACTCAGAAATTCAGCTTTGGAGAAGACTTCTCGAATTTCGTTAACTTCAATTGTAAATTCCAACAAGAAATCTGTATGATCTCTTCAGCAACTAGCTAGGGTAGAATCTTACACTACCAAAACCAGCATCTCTTAAGGTTTTGTCCAAGGGTTTTGTGTTCTCCACAATTCTCCAAATTTATCAAAGTAATCAAGCATAATAAAAAATGAGCTTCCAAAAGCACTTTTGTATCCATCTCCTAAAATGACTTTTTAAATTCCTGCACTTTTAATATTTTATTTTAAACCCGGGAAATAAAGTGACTTATAAATCTTCTTTAAATATCCCACTAAAGTTACTTTATGAAACTTATTAAATTAATTAAATAATATTATTCATAAAATATTCTTGGTTGGATAATATTAAATAATTAAATTAAAGATATTCCTTGATCCTTGACTTTAGCCTACGGGAACAAGATAGGCTAATTAGTCACTCTTGATTACTCCTCGGAAGGGGACATTACAAAAAATTATTCCGACATGAGGCTATGTTTTTCACCATAGTCTTAAATGATTGTCCTATATTCCTTGAAACAGTGTCTCTTTTGTTGGTACCATCTTTAGATGATTTTTCCCCTCAAACTGTTCCTTTGATCACTATATAGTATGTTCTTTCGTATGGTTATTCTTACTACTTCTCAACAAGCATGTTTGTTGTGAACATTGAAGATTATTGTAGGATGCTCAAGCAATAAGTTAAAATAGAATTTCAAAAGTTAAAAGATACACCACGAGTCAATATCTTGCATTGTCATTCCAAATGGCTATTTTAATAGTAGTTAAGCTAGAATTAATAAGAGTGCTGCTCGATGGAGGCTGTTTTTGGATATGTTCTGGTTATCTAATTTGTCGATTCCTGTGTTGCATTAAATCTTTTGCCAAAAGCTCTTTAGAACTTGAAATATTTAATGAACAATGAGTGCGGTGTGGTTGCATGCATCTTCATTTGAATTTCTAGCAAAAAAACTCTTTTCAAGTTGGAATCTATAATGACCGATGATTGCAGTGTGGTCACATACATCTTAGGTCATAATTCTGACATAAGCATTATGAACAAAACCTCCCAGATGTAAGTGAGAAATATAAACATTTAGGCATCTTGTGGTTTGATATGCAAGGGAAGAAATAATCTTTTGAAAATTTATATAATAATCAATATGTATTGAATTCAGATAGATTATCATTGTTGTTACCAATAAATCTCTGTATATGAGTATATCTTCGTTTTGCATTTTAATTGTTCTTTATGCTTCTCATTGTCCAGAAACATTCTCAGTTCATAGTTGTACTTCTGAGTCTGCGATAGTAACTAGACTTTTAGAAAAATACATTTTGATTTAATCAAAATGAGGCTTGTGATCTATACGGGGTGAAAATTCGTATATATTCTAACAAAGCATATCTTTTTTATTGAAAGTTTTAGTGTCTCAGATTTGGATTCATACCCACAGATCCTCTCATCTATAGTTCAATTCCTTTGACAGGCCTAATAACCAATTGAAGATTATATACCATGATTTCTGCCAAATTAATGTGCTGGTCTTAGTCCTTTGCATCTATACAATGCCTTTTCCATACAGAAATATCAAATATCCTTTCATAGACAAAATATGACTGCAGTTTTATGCTGTCTTGTACATGTAAATAAGAAACATATTAAGAAAACTGATAAACACTGTTCAGCACTAAATGAAATGGAGTTTTGATCTATAGAATATGTTCTTTTATTTCTATGTTGGTTCCGTTGTGTGACTAGGGAAATCTCATCATATTTTGATTAATTATTCTTTTTGTTCTCTTTTTGGTGTGCTTATTTACAGGACAGGACTAGTGCAGAGAAACATCTGTCTCGTTTGCTTCTTGTTGCCATGACTTGCGGAATTGGAATGTTTCTCTTCATAAAATTATGTGGGACATCAATGCTAACAGGTATAACATCATGACTCTTATTTTAAAAAAAAGTTATGAAGTTCACCTCCCTAGATTTGACATGCCTTCAAATTTACTGAAAGCATACTTACCCACAGATTCATACCTTGATCCTTAATACTCATCTCCAGTCTAGGAAACATGTTCCCCTCTGAAAGAGGAGTGCAGGATGATTCCAGGCAACAAGAAACCTAAGCTGCTGTCTCTAGATGTCTTGTAAAATGTCATATAATATTATTTTTTCTTTTGTGTAGATAATTCTTCTAAGAGAATAAAAAAGAGAATAAGTAGGCATGTATGTTACTTGAAAATGTACAGGCATATTGTTTAGAAGAGAATTTGACCATCCAAATCCAAATTTCTACTAGCAAGAGGATAAATTAATAAGACAAATTATGATGTTCACGTACAAATATTTTATCAATTGATGGAAGAACACAAGAGTTGTACTACTAAACTATAACACAATACAGGAAAAGGAATTCTCTATAGTTATCAGCTTTTGCAATAAGGCATTCATTAATATCCATTTATTGTCAAGATGCCAATATTATCCATATAGTGTTAACCATAAAGCTTAAGTAGGACTGTCCCATCCAGTGAAGTTTGGGGGCAAATACTAAATAATTATTTTAACAGTGTCAAAAATATAATTTTGAAAACTATGGCTTAGAATTATGTCTCCAGGAACCTTATGGATTCAAGGATTTTTTATTTGATCTTCTCTGAGAGTTGTTTTTTGAGGTCTCTTGACTAATTCATGTATGAATTTATCTGATTTCTAAATTATTTCAAAACTTCCAAATTACTATTTCTGATTTCTGTATTTTAGCCCTGTCGTTTCTTTCTTTCAGACTGGGAACATTTCCCATCTCTAAGTGACTATGACTGGAAGTTATCTTGATATAAATTTTTTATGTTCTTGATACATGTTAACAATAGTTTGTGTTTGTTTTTTCAGCCTTTGTTGGGGTAAAAAATTATGCTTTAGTTCCTGCAGCAAGATCCTATGTTGAGGTATGTATTAAGTTGTTTTTACTTTGTGAAAAATTGTTGGTTTTAGAGTTTATGTTGAAACAATAAGCTCACCACTATTAGAAACTAAATTAAGAAAGCATAAAAAAATATTGTTTGCTTGAATATGTTTAATATCTACATGATTGCATATTCCTGTGATATTCATGATGAAGTAAAAAAATTGCAATATTATTTCCTCTAAGAAGCACATCATTAGGCAAAGGTGTTATGATTATCAATAAAAATTCTATAGAAACACATATACTTGGCACTGCTTAATGATCATTTGTACCTTAAAATCAACTAGTACTCTTGGTGATTAAAAATACTTTGCAATACTCGACAACACATTTGAACCTTTTTCCATTAAGCAAGGCCAGGGCACATGCTTCTGGGACAGATCACTGGTTCTCACATATTTAACTCAAACTTTTCCTTTTATCAAAATCCCTTTGGCAATCCAAATGGAATGGCCATCCTTGGAAAAGCTAAACAAGACGTGATGAAATATGCAAAGCAATGCTACCCTTTGAGAAAACCAATGGAGTACGGAGACATGTAAGTCAGGCCCATTGTAATATCTCTTGCAGACTTTTGGCCTTAACTTGTTGAATCTAAACTCAACGAATATGGCCAGGTTCACCAAAATGAGAACAAATATTTTAGTGACTATGAGCCCTCTAACACGTCTAGGGTTTTTCACCCTAAAGGAAGAGAGATAGACTAAAATGGCCTCAAGGAATATTGTCAAACACTTTGCACACAAGGTCTGATCTTGCTGATAAGAATTTCTGTTTGCTTTTGTGATGAGCCTTGCTAGCTCACTGCTCAAACCCCTGTCTTTTTCTTAAGTCTAATTGTGTTTTTTAGTTTTTTAGAGAAACTTTGTAGACAGAAGAGAAGGGGCGCATCATATAAAAGCTCACAGAATGAAAACTTGAGCAAATTTAATCAAACTGAAATTGTAGAAGGTGTTTATTATCATCAACAATGGATTTAAAACATATAAACATACCCGTAAGCTTCCAGATTTTTTAATTAAAAAAACGAAGCCAGTTTGCCAGTCTATACATGAAAATCTGACAATATTCAGCATAGGATGAAACAAAGTCTGAATCCAGCTATGAAACTGAAGCCAAAGAAGAGGGAATGCCTATTGTTGAAGATGATGGAGAGAAACCCTCAAGAAGAAAACACGCCCTAGCTGAAAATCCAACGCCCCTCAAGCAAAAAGAACCAGAAACCATCTTTGAAGGTGCGCCCAAACAGCCATGAAGCCTGCCATGGTGAAGGAAGAACACCAACCAATAAACCCTCTATTTTTGATGAAGAACACTACAAAAAATCTGTTGAAGCACTACAGAACTTCTGAAATGAAGCTCTCTCAATCTGCACCAATTCAGCTGATCTCTCACAGCCTCACAAGTGCTCACATTGAAGAGATTTCGTTCTCCAATGGTGGATTTGCTGCAAACCTGATCACAGGATGAAAGCAAGGGAAAAAAAACCTTCAAGGCAAAGTTGAAATATTCAAAAAGATGAGTTTCTCATTGCCCAAATCCCTTATATAGCAAAGGAGGTGAAAACCCAAGGAGGCCGTACATTTTAGGGTTTTAGATCATTTAAATTTATGGAAATAAACTTAAGTCACTTTCCATAGTCTAGACTTTGATTTTTGGCGCCTCCTTTAAGTGATTAAAAGATATAACTTAAAATATTCACTTTAGACTTTATTTAAGTGATATAAGAATTATAAAGTCAATTTGACTTTATAAAAAGACTTTAAGTTAAAATATAACTTAAATCACTTAAGTAAGCCTATCTCCCTCAATTCTCAACAGAATTTAGTGCCGTCAGAAGCAAAGAAACTCCTGTACTGCCAAGGCCTGCAATGAGCCTATCCACGATCTCAGAAAATGAAATCGACCGAACTCTCCAGAAGGTACCACTGACCCTCTAACCAATCCAGTTAGCCCACAAGGGTCCAAGAAAAGGGCTAACACATTGCATCAGCTGACTGACTAGAGTGGGGACATCACAGTCCGCCCTCCCCGAATTTGCTTGTCCGCAAGCAAACTCAAAGCTGGATGCTGTAAAACATTGTCACCCTCCCAAGTCGCATCCTCTGCTGGTAGATCTTTCCACTTTACCAAGTATTCCCTGATAACCCGCCTCCGAAGATGACGCTCTCTGGAATCCAGAATGGCCTGAGGAATCAATATCAACTTCCCCTCATCATCCAGGGGTGGTAAATCAATAGGAGTCACATGTGGTCCCAAAGCCTTTTTGAGGTGTGAAACATGGAACACATTGTGAACCTTGCTGTCCATCGGAAGATTTAGCTCATAAGCCACTTCACCGACCCATCTGACAACTCTGAATGGTCCATAGTATCGTGGCTTAAGTTTTTCTGTGCCCTTCTTACAAAGGGTGGACTGCCTATAAGGCTGGAGCATCAAATACACCAAATCATCGATCTCGAAAGATCGCTCCACTCGCCTCTGATCAGCATATTGCTTTTGCTGATTTTGAGCTTTCTGTATATTCTCTCTGAGTGTCCTCATAATATCCTGGTTCTCCTGTAATAGATCACCAGCACTAGGTACTCTACTGTCACTCAGTAACAAGTCTAGAAAACTCGGAGCATCATATCCATATAATGCACGGTAGGGGGTCATCTGAATGCTCATGTGATGAGTGGTATTATAGCAATACTCACAAAGATATAACCATCTCACCCATGCCTTCTGCTGCCCTGAACTGTAATTCCGCAAGTATCCCTCCACCCATTTGTTGACTATCTTAGTCTGTCCATCTATCTGGGGGTGGTAGCTGGTACTCAGAGTGAGTTTTGTCCTGCAAAGCTTGAATAACTCCTGCTAGAAGTTACTCATAAACCTGCTGTCCCTATCACTGACTATACTCCGTGGCAAACCATGCAACCTGAATACCTCACGAAAGAACAAATCCACCACCTGAGTAGCTGTGTGCGTAGTAGTGATTGAGAAGAAATGAGCATACTTTGTCAATCGATCTACCACCACAAAAATGCTGTCTTTCCCTTGAGCTTTCGGCAAGCCCGTAATGAAGTCCATAGACAAGCATTCCCACTTCCTCTCAGGGATAGGAAGCGGCTGGAGTAATCCTGCAGGGTATGTGTGTTCTTGCTTGTTCTGCTAACAAACAAGGCATTCCCTGACATACTGGAGAACAAAGGATTTGAGACCCTTCCAAGAGAATCTTTCCCGTACCTGCCTATAGGTCTTAAAGTACCCGGGATGTCCTACCATAGGTGCATCATGAAATGATCTCAAAACTTGGTTCCTCATCTCTGAACCTGGAACTAGAAATATCCTTCCTTTGTAAATAATAAGATCATCTACAAGTGAGTATCTGGCATCTTGTATTGTTCCATCCACTATGCTAGAAGCCCATGGGTTCTTAGCATACTCAACTACAATCATATGTCTCCAGTCCTCTGAAATCTGTGTAATGGAGCTCAAGTGAGGATGGCGAGATAATACATCAGCAACTACATTCTAAGTACCCTTGACATAGGAGATGTCAAAATCATAGGACTGAAGTTTGCTGACCCATTTCTGTTGTCTTTCATTTAAATCCCGCTGTCCAAGGAAGTGTTTCAGACTATTATGATCGGTTTTAACACAGAATTTACTACCAATCAAGTATTGCCTGAACTTGGCCATGGCATGCATGATGGCCAACATCTCCTTGTCATAGATGCTAAAGTTCCTCTCAGGACCTCTCAACTTCCTGCTCTCGAAAGCTATAGGATGACAATCCTGCATAATGACTGCACCAATTCCCTCACCACTGGCATCACAATGTAACTCAAAGGGTTTGGTGAAATCCGACAAAGCCAACACTGGACATGAAGTCATGAGAAGTTTGAACTTCTCAAAGCACGCCTATGCTAATGGTGTCCACACAAATGCACCCTTCTTAGTCAAATCAGTTAGTGGCGCAGTGAAATATTCCGAGCCAAATTTTTTCGTTTTTTCAATTGCAAGTTACAAACAATACGCACCCGTTAAGGTTAGCTCTAAACCAAAACGATGCTAAAACAACTCTAACCAGAATGTACACCAGGATCCCAATGTGGGCAAGGTGTGAGCATTGGTCAGAGGATCTGAATTGAAATGCTTATACAAAAACTCTAACCAAGAATGTGCCCGCGAAGGACGATCATATGGTCAGAGGATCCCTATCACTAATAAGCTGAATAACTCGACGTCAAGAATGTGCTTTCCAAACCGAGATGGAATGGGAGCTACCATATGACAGAGATGCTAAGAATTACAGTGCGATTAAGGGAAATAAGCTAGAATGCTGAAAGTAACTCGACACACAGAATGTGCTTTCTAACCCGAAGTGCGAAAGGAGCTACCATAGGGCGGAGGTAAAGGAAATACAATTGCAATTACTGAATATAAAGTTGAGCATTACAAATCATGATAGGCAAGAATAACAACTGCTGTCAGTACTACTGTCAGCTTACAATATGAAAGATAATGCCTTGCTATCAATGTGAATAAAAATGTAAATAGAGCTGCAACAATATATATTGAATTCCCTTCAATGAATAATAAAGCTTTGATCAAAAACTCTACTATTAAGGCCAACCTGATAATCTGATTTATGACAGTCCTGTTTTCCGCATGCATGAACAGCAGCCCTGAAACTCACAAATTCACTCACAACTTGCTCCGAACTCCATCAAATTTCATGAGACGAAATGCAAAATGATCCCAAGAAGATGGCGCCCAAGATTGGCACATAAAACTAACTCAAAATGCAGATATCAATTAATGCACAATTCCCAAGACAAAAACAAGAAGGTACGGCCCAACAAGAGGGCGATTTGCCTTTAAAAATCACAGCCTTCACTAAAAAATCTGCAAATTGGAGAAAAGGGTCGCCCCCCCCAAACAAAGAGATAGAGACAGTACCCCGAATGACTCTTTTTGTATTTTTTGACTTATGATTAAAAACAACAATCTGCTATGAGGAAAATGCAATTCCAGAATCTCACAATAATGCATAAATCTGATCTACAACCACACACTGACTACAATGCACAAATCCCAATACAAAACTCTCAAACTACACATTCTCACCACTAGTCGCTATCTTTCAAGCGAGAAGCAATGCCAAGCTAGGAGGCGTACATTCCTCGAAGCAGTCTCAAAGCCAATCCGGCAGCATAACATTCCTGTAGACAAAAGATACTGAAAAGAGAACCAAAGGCTTCCTTTTATAATTTGCCGTTGACCTTCTCGAAACCCTAATCTTCTTTTCTGAGTCAAACCCTAATCCTCCAAAAGATGGCGTCCCTTTCTTCAAAGCTTCCATTTTGACTTTTTAATTAAATTCATCACTTTAATATTGGCGTCCAATCTTAAGGCTTTAATTCAACCTTAATAATTATAAAATTATTTTCAATGATGGCGCCACCCCTTAAAGACCACCTTTTAAAACATCATTAAGTTAAGAGACTAGGCCAAGGGGTTAATATAACATTAAAATATAATGTTATTTGAGTGAAATGAACTTATCTCTCCGAAACTGCATCTCGAGGCCAGAATCTGAATAAACAAATTGAGTCGACTGAAGAGGAAAGTCAACTGTGCCAAGATTAAAAGGACCACTGCCAGAAATAGAATTTACTAAAAATAGTAAATTCCAAAAAGTGCTCAGAATGCCAAGAGGAACATATCACTGCGAAGCCCACAGAAAACCCAGAAGGAAACCGCAGTTCAATCACCAATTCACGAGCAATCGCAACCTCCACACAAGAAACCCTAATCAAACCGTCCGAGTAGCCTACGGGTCTCCATAATAGGCCAACGGTCATCTGAGAAGATCATGCTCGAGAAGGGGACATTACACGCAGCATGCCGCGAGAATCCACTAACGAACCGACGATAGAAGGCACATAATCCTACAAATCCCCTGAGCTGTGTCAATGTCTCAGGTGTAGGCCAATCAATGATAGCTCGAACCTTCTCTGGATCCATGCTAACTCCCTCACTGCTGATAATGTGACCCAAATACAAAAGCTCGGCCATGCCCAACGCACACTTGGATTCCTTGGCGTACAAGGACTCCCTGTCAAGTATGCTCAAAACCTCATCTAGGTGAACCATGTGTTCTTCCCATGATCTGCTGTAAACTAGAATGTCATCGAAGAACACCAATACATGTTTCCTCAGTTGAGGATGGAAAACCCTGTTCATAGTGGACTGAAATGTGGCTGGAGCATTGGTTAAACCGAAAGGCATAACCAAGAAATCAAAGTGTCCACAGTGACATCTGAATGCGGTTTTCTCTATGTCCTCCTCTTGGACTCTGATCTGATGATAACCTGTCCTTAAATCAATCTTTGAGAAGTAGCAAGCCCGTGAAGCTCATCTATCAACTCATCAATCCGCGGAATAGGATATCTGTTCTTTATAGTTCTCCTGTTAAGCATTCTATAATCAATACACATTCTGAGTGTACCATCCTTTTTCTTCACCAAAACAACTGATGAAGCAAAGGGTGACTTACTCAGCCTAATGTGCCCCATAGCCAAAAGTTCTTTGATGGTTTTCTCAATTTCATCTTTCAAGCGTTTGGGGTGCTAGTAAGGAGTGATCATTATAGGTTTCATGCCCTCTTCTAGCTCTATGATATGCTCAATACCTCTATCAGGAGGTCTACCTGGTGGGATTGCACTGAAAACCTTGGTATGTTTGGTTCTGAGTTCCTGTACATCTGGATGGTAAGAAGAAGCTTGCTGATCCAACTGAGAAGGCATTAACTTGCATTCAGCTACCCAATCTACCATGTCATGTCGAACCAAACGTTCCATTCTTTTGAGTGAAATTTCTTTCACATTGCTGTCCTTGATGGCTTTTAGAACATGGTTTGTGCCATCAACTTTAAATTTCATCTCCATGTCGTTCAAATTAAGTGTGAACTCTCCTATAGCATGAAGCCACTTCATGCCAAGAACTATATCAGTTCCTCCCATGTTCACAACATAAAAATCTGCCTTAAACTCATAGTTATTGAGTTTCAATGGCAAGTCTGGAATCATCCTCTTGCAGGTGAGAGTGTATCCATCAGCAACCTTGACTCGAATGCCTTCAAACTGCTGAGTTTGAATTCCTCTTTTCTCCACTAAACGTGAGTCAATAAAATTGTGAGTTGCACCTGTATCTAAAAGAGATATGACTCTTTGACCAGCCAAGACCCCACGGAGTCTAAAAGATCCCTCTCTCTGCATGCTGGATAAATGAGCCTCCTTTAACTCAATTTCTACTACAATTTCAGCCTCATCTTCTGATTCATCTCCATCTATATCATAAATTGGAGCTTGCTGATCAGAAAAATCAGTCACTTCTTCTCCCTCATAAAACCACTCCATGTTCCTGTTTTTCCCTTTAGGTCTGAGGGGGCAATCATGATTTTGGTCATAAGGGCCCTTGCAGTAAAAACAAAGTTTCCTTCTACGAAGATCATTCATGGTTTCTCGATCCAAAGGTGCTATATATTTCTTCTTATGATCAGCATTATCAGCTTTTTTTGGATCAGATTTATGTTCATTGTAAGAAGTAGAAGGTTTGGTGCCAAATTGCTTTCGAGGAGTAGTGAGTTCCATGCTGCGAGCTTTCCTCATGGTTTCCTGTAATGTAGGGGGATCAAATGCCTTGATCCATCCTTTCATAGGCTCGAAAAGTCCCTCAATGAAGAGTATGATCAGCCTCCTCTCAGAAATGCCTATAACTATAACTAACAATTTCTGAAACTCTCCAATATATGACTCCAAACTACCTAGCTGTTTCAGCTGTGCTAGGTCTCTGAAAAATAGCTCGGGATCACGTTTGTCAAACCTCTCTACCAGTCTATCTGTGAACTCCTGGTATGAAGTAATCTGATCATGGTGAAGAGTAGCCATGCCATGAATCCACCAATCATGAGCTACGCCATCAAGGTGAAGTGCTGCAAATCGAATAGCATCTTCCTCGGGCATGGGACGTAGAGTCAAGAATGTATCTAACTTGCTGATCCAAGCACGTGCTGTAACTCTACCACTGCCATCATAGTTCGCCAAGGTGAGTTTATTGGTAGCCTGTCTAAGATCACTGTGCTTGTACCTAGGCCTCCTGTCATTCCTGTTTCTGTTATGTTCTCTCCTCTGGCTCATGAATCTATCAAAGTTAAGGTGCTCCTTAACTCTAGGTGGCAATGCATCCCATTCATCATGCATAACCATGATGTTATCTGCAAAGTTAATCTCACCACCCTATTCAACCTCTTCCTCATCCTCAGTATCATTCCTGGTGAAGGTAGGACATGTTGCTCTCTCAAAAGTGCGAGCTGGAACAATAGGTCTATGAGGTGCGCCCTGGATAGTGCCCTCATGATCATGCCCTGGATGCTGGCCTCTCTGAAGTGTTAAGTTCTCTACATTTGTGCTGAGTTGCTGGAGAATATTCGCTACTTGTTCTTGACCTGCAACCATACCTCTTAGCACATCTCTAGCTTCTATATCCTCTTTGTTCATGTGAGAACTTTCTCCTTCCCATTTAGCCATATTATCCAAGTCTATTTCCTCCTCCTGTTCGTCAAATGGAAATCCTGTTCGTCAAATGGAAATGGTGGAAAAGGATTATGATCACCTCTTTGATTTCTAGGGCCCCCACGAGAGTAGAACTTGTCAAAACCCTCCTGGTGTGACTTCATAAATTTTTTCAAATCCCACAAGCAGGCAGGATCAGAGCTCTGATACCACTGTGATGAGCCTTGCTAGCTCACTGCTCAAACCCCTGTCTTTTTCTTAAGTCTAATTGTGTTTTTTAGTTTTTTAGAGAAATTTTGTAGATAGAAGAGAAGGGGTGCATCATATAAAAGCTCACAGAATGAAAACTTGAGCAAATTTAATCAAACTGAAATTGTAGAAGGTGTTTATTATCATCAACAATGGATTTAAAACATATAAACATACCCGTAAGCCTCCAGATTTTTTAATTAAAAAAACGAAGCCAGTTTGCCAGTCTATACATGAAAATCTGACAATATTCAGCATAGGATGAAACAAAGTCTGAATCCAGCGGTGAAACTGAAGCCAAAGAAGAGGGAATGCCTAGTGCTGAAGATGATGGAGAGAAACCCTCAAGAAGATAGGCGTTTCTCCAAGAAGAAAACACGCCCTAGCTGAAAATCCAACGCCCCTCAAGCAAAAAGAACCAAAAACCATCTCTGAAGGTGCGCCCAAACAGCCATGAAGCCTGCCATGGTGAAGGAAGAACACCAACCAATAAACCCTCTGTTTCTGATGAAAAACACTACAAAAAATCTGTTGAAGCACTGCAGAACTTCTGAAATGAAGCTCTCTTAATCTGCACCAATTCAGCTAATCTCTCACAGCCTCACAAGTGCTCACACTGAAGAGATTTCGTTCTCCAATGGTGGATTTGCTGCAAACCTGATCACAGGATGAAAGCAAGGGAAAAAACCTCCAAGGCAAAGTTGAAATATTCAAAAAGATGAGTTTCTCATTGCCCAAATCCCTTATATAGCAAAGGAGGTGAAAACCCAAGGAGGCCGTACATTTTAGGGTTTTAGATCATTTAAATTTATGGAAATAAACTTAAGTCACTTTCCATAGTCTAGACTTTGATTTTTGGCGCCTCCTTTAAGTGATTAAAAGATATAACTTAAAATATTCACTTTAGACTTTATTTAAGTGATATAAGAATTATAAAGTCAATTTGACTTTATAAAAAGACTTTAAGTTAAAATATAACTTAAATCACTTAAGTAAGCCTATCTCCCTCAATTCTCAGCATCGCTGTCAGAAGCAAAGAAACTCCTGTACTGCCAAGGCCTGCAATGAGCCTATCCACGATCTCAGAAAATGAAATCGATCGAACTCTCCAGAAGGTACCACTGACCCTCTAACCAATCCAGTTAGCCCACAAGGGTCCAAGAAAAGGGCTAACACACTGCATCAGGTGACTGACTAGAGTGGGGACATCACAGCTTTGTTATGAATTTGAATGCTGCAAATGATGCTTTTGAATGTTTCTAATGATGCAAGATTGTCTAACAAAGTCCCAGCAATGCAATGCCAATCATTTTCTACCTTGTACATGCATATATGTGACTGAAAATTGGCATCTACAGCAACTAGGAATCATTGCAAACACTTTGGATGCAACCTAAGATAGCATATGCACAACGATGGCTAAGTGGCATTAACACAAATACTTGATATGCTAACCTATAGTAATATTAATGCCAAAATGAGGACCTACAGCCAAGAAGCATTTTCACAAACACTTGGCAAACATACTTCAATGTATTAAAGTCTGAATATTGCTGATATGAAAGTCTGATTACAATTTTCAATTTGCAAAGATGATACGATGACTGAATTTCAACTACCAAAAGACTTCAACAAAGTGCTCTCATGGCTGCCAACAACTACAGACTTTTGTACTCAGAAAATTATGCAATACAAGTTCAAATAACATAAAAAAACCTGATTTTTGAAGTATGAATGATCAACAAAATGAATGAAGAAGATCTCTGATTTTTCTTGAAATTTTTGAAGCCTTCCAAGCATGAAATCGCCCCTCCTTGGTGAAGCCGCCCTACCCTTGCCTAGCAATATTTTAGATAAATAAATGCAGCAATAAAACTTCACTTCTTAGCACTTGAAATGATCGGTAGGATTGAAGGAACAAAATGCAACAATGCCCAAAACCATAGGATGCTTCAATGATGAAATATGAGCAAAAATATCATGCCAATGTCACCCTTGCTGCTGTGTATCAGACTTTAGAAATAAATAACAGCAACCTGGAAACACCTCCAATTAGTTCCTAAAATGATCTCCAAGCAGCCACGAAGAGTTTGAGCTAATGCCCACAGAATTCGAATGCAAGGATATGCCAATATGAACCAAATCTGAGTATGAGTATGCAAATTGAAACTCTCCAATGACTGAAAATAAGCTCTAATGAAAAATCTGTAAATCCTCCAATGTAGCACAAATTGGACTTCTGAAATAAAGCCCACTCAATTAGCAATAATTCAGCTGATATTTCACAACCTCAAAATTGCATAACCAATGAGAGTTTTCATTTCCAATGGCTGGAAATGGTAGAAACCCTAGTTGGCTCCTTCACCAAACAATCTCAACAAACAAATATCAATTCTTGGATGATTAGAAGTAAGGCCCACCCCCTCTTAATATACTTTTGCCTCTCTTGAGGTCGGCCCATCTAGAATTTTTTAATAAATCATTAATAATATTATTTTATATTTGCACTTTATTATAATATTAAAATATAACTTCATAAAGTGCAAACAATTGGTTTTCCAACATCCGGATAACACATTATGTTTTCCAACATCCAGATAACACATTATGTTTTCCAACATCCAGATAACAACATTAGGTTTTCCAACATCCTGATAAAACATTATGTTTTCCAACATTCTGATAACACATTATGTTTTCCAACATTCGGCATAACATAGAAAATCCCCTTATAACTATTGAATCTAGGAGAAGAAGCCAACCACAAATCAAGTAACTGCCTCCAAAAGACCCTCTAACCAAGTTCCTTAGCCTACGAGGGTCAGGAATAGGCTAAACCCTCAGCAAACTGATGCTCACAAAAATGGGGACATTACACCCATCACAAACAAGCAAGAAACAAGTATTTTGTAATGTGCCCTTTTCATTGAGTTATTACATGTTGGACCTAGAAGCCTATTTCTATGCTTCTTGATAGGGGAGGGGTGATTGCTAGAGAAGCATATACTAGTGATGATTGGTTCTATTCATTTGTCCCTAGTATTTTTATGATTTTTGCACCATTTCTTATATTTTAGGGGCATTTCCTAAACTTTAGGAGGTTGGTTGGATGTGGGACCCTCACCATTAGTCTATTCATGGGGGATTTGATAAGCACACATTTATATTGATAGCAAGGGGGTGAATTAGTATAACACAATCTTTTGCTTTTCAAAACTTAGTCAATCACAACAATAACACACATGCAAGATCTAGCAATTAAGAACACAAGAACACACGATTTATGTCAAAGCCCTTGTAGGAGAAAACCATGGCAAAATATTGCTTATATATATTGATCTTCTTTGTAGGCACCAACCTACTTTTACAAATCTTCTTTTGTAGGCACCAATCCATTGGAGACACCAATCCCCACAACTGAGCACCAACTCAACAAGAGACACCAATCTCTTCTAATGAGAGACACCAACCTCCCGATCTCCTTGGTTATGAGGCACCAACCTCCAAATGAACAATATGATAATTATTTGAAACTCCTTTTTAGATCTGTTTTAATTCACCTTCATAAATCTGCTCACTACTTCAAAAATCTGCCTTTTATCTTCCTTACCTCTGCCTATAAATCTGCATCACATACTCCTTCACGTCTGCACTAAAGACTGCATATATCCAGTTCTTCATATAAATCTGCTCATGTTCTTCAAATAAGCTTGCACACATTTCTCATATAGATCTGCATATGTTCTTCAATATGAATAAAAAATATTCATCATACTTTCTGCCCTTTTGGTCTGCTTTAAATCTGCTATAAGTCCTCTTGCAAGTCTGCAATAATTCTGCTCTAAATCCTCTTGCAAGTCTTAAGTAATTCTGCTATAAATCCTCTTAGATCTGCTTCTAATTTGCTTTCAGATCTGCTCTTAGACAAATGATATTCGATGAATTACTTGCTTTCAAAATGGACTTCTCAAACTCTTCATATACTTTCATCAGGGGGGGCGACTTCATGAAGCAACATGTCATTTGCTAATGGATGCAACTCCTCATTTATATGCACCCCTTCACTTTTGTCTTGGGCTCTCCATTAGGGGTCAGACCCTATATAAAATATATTTTATTTTTTATTTTTAAGTTTGAATCCCCAAAATGGGGTGCCACAACCAAGAGGTTGGCCAGTTCAAAACAAAAAATAATAATTACACTTTATTTAAACTCTAAACGGAGGCGACTTCTCATGGGGTCAGCCTCATGAAATAATTTAATTCCAATTTATTTAAATTCCTTCCATAATCAACACCCATTCAAGGGTGGCGATTCCTTTAATGGTCGGCCATACACTCATACATATTCATCTTTCATAGTCGACTATCTTCAACTTTTCCTGCATATAAGGTAAAGTCTTCAATATGAAACTATCCTTTGACATCCATGACAATATCTAACACTCGCTTTGACATCAATGGTAATAAACCTTTCCAACAATCTTTGACATCAATGACTAACTATCCATGCCCTTTGACATCAATGACAATATTTCCAATAGGATTTACTCTAAGGAGACCTCTTTATTTTTGACATTGTTCATGCCTGCAAATTTTTTTGAGTTTACACGTTCATTATAAGTGCCTTAAGGAAAACTTGTTCCTATTTCTTAGGGGCTTTTGGATGGCTATGGAGATAGGGCCATGTCACATAGCTTATCCTTAGATGTAGGCATGAGTCAGCTATTTATAATGCTTTATCTGTAGTCTTTTTGGCAAATGGTTGTCAAGTTATAGTTGATTTACGGATGAGAGGTCAAGGTTTATTGGTTGCTTGGGCGATTTAATGTTATGAAACTCACACCATGTTATGTGGCATTTGATTCATATTGAAAAAAATAATCTTTATTATTCAACACTAAGGCTAGTTGCTTCAGGTTTGGAGTATGCTAATAAATAAGTAGAGGCCAACCAAACATTGAGGGATTTATTCTATGGCATGCTTATTCCACATTTTCAGATCTGGAGAGGGCAGCTACATAAAGAAACACTCACCTACTAATTCAGGGATGAAAACCCATGGATCTAAAGATGCAATGACAAAACCCCTTTGATTTCTTGCAGGCAGTTGCATCCAGGGTTGCAATTGTGCTGAAAGCATTTTTGTTTTATTGGCAAAGTGATTTGTGAAGTGGAGTGACATCATACAACAACATTTTCATTTTATTGGCAAGGTGGTATGTGGAGTGGACAGATTTGGGGAAAGATCTTCTACTAGGGTACTTGCATGTTGTTGTAGGTTGGTTGTAACTTGTATGTGATTGCTTGCTATCACTAAAATCCTGAATAAGGTTTCATGTGGTTCTAGAGATTTGGATGTCATCACAGAAAGCTTGCATTGCTCTTTTCTTCTTGGCATTATTCTGATTTTTAAAATATAAAAAAATTAGATACGGGCCATCACAACAGTATCATAGTTAACTTCCTGCTAGCTTGTGAATCATGGAAGAAAAAGGAAAACTTTGACAAAAAGAGGACAAGGTGGATCTCTCTCAAGATAACTAGATGGGAATTCAAAGGAAACAAGATAGGATGACAGAGCTATTGAAAAGAATGCTACAGCTTCGGAATAACATACAAAATCTAGATCCTACTAGATCCTTACATAGAGAGGGAAGCTCAGTTTCACATAATTGACTAGTAGTTAGTCAAACGGGTCTCATTCAAAAACCTGTTAGGCCATGTTTTTACATCATTCTATCTCATCACATGTGATGCTGACACTTGTCATGATCTAATCCCTTTATCATTTAAGGTTGCTCCTATAAAGCACTCAACCCTCATTGTATTATCATAACCTTTTGAGAAGTCTTGATCTCCTTGAAGATTCTTGAGGTTCATTCTATAGCTTTTTCATGTTGGTGATATAGCATATAATTGTTTGCAGATCTCTTGCGTGGAAGGTGTTTTTGTTCGTTGTTTGATCCTACATCTTGTGTTTATTCACAATTCTAATAGATACAATACCAAACAAGGTAAGCATGAGAACGTATGAGCCTACAATCGTAGACTCAAGGAATTGTTGGTCAAATTGGAAATCCAGCCAACTGACGGGTTGAAGAAGAGGTGGTTCATCAAAGGGCTGATCCCTTCACTAAGGAAGAAGATGAAGGTCGTACCTTCATCATCATACGTCGATGGCTACAATTGGGCAATGGACATAGAAAGCGAAGACAAGACATCGTCTCGAGGAAAGATGAATATGGATGTTGACGAGAGTACAAACGACAACAATGACGGTGAATCAAAGATCGTCCAAGCCTTGAGAAAGGATATGATGAGGATGATGAAAGAGTTGAAGGCCGAGAAGGAGAATACAAGAGAAAACAAGGAATTGTGGTGCACCTATTGCAAAGGAAGGGGTCATACAAAGGCAAATTGTCCGAAAAAACTACTTTGCAATATCTACAAAGTAATGGGACATTCCATCAAGGAATGCCCATACAATCTGAAAACAAAAAGTACACAAGTGCTCTTCACCCAAGGAGAACAATCAACTCCTTTAACCACATCACCAAAACCACAAAAATACTAATACCAATGCATCTCTAGGAGTATATAGGAATGAAAGAGGAAATAACAATTGGTCCAACAACATTGGAGAATGTTGTACGATGTGAAGGGGCGACGAATGATCTAGTGCAAAAAGTGTAACGAGTGGGGTCACTTCGCCCGAGAATGCCAAAGTAACCAAGAAAAAATGGGGATGCTTTGTAAATGGTGTGGACTGAGTGACCATGAGGACACCGACTGCCCAAAATAAAAAGGCATCAATATGTTGGGTGTGGAGGAACAAAATGAGGAGTACTAGCATCATTAGAGCACAAATGAAGAAAGCAATGTACCCAGATCCTCGTACAAAAAAAAAACAAAAGAGGGAAGCCAAAGCCGAAGTAGAACAGGTGATGGCCAAAGAACGAAGAACCTCCTAGGAAACCGCAAGTACCTCGTTATGGTCGAAGTTTGAAAAGAACATTGTACGATAGGTACTATAGACCACTGTACTAATTAAAGTGATAGACCTCTAGACTATGCCACAATTAGGAATGGTGATCACGAACATATTCGGTGACGAGAAATAGCAATAGGAAGGCCGAAGAAAAGTGATGGTATCGGAATTGCCACTCGAAGGTGAACAAGTCATCGACCCAATGTTGCTGACGGTAAACATTGGGAAGAGACCGGTGGTCGTATAAATGGAGAACGAAGAGAAGAATCTAAAAAACACGATTGTCGATGGAGGATCAGGAGTCAACGCACTACTTGAAGACACATGGAAGTATCTCTGGAAATCAACGCTTTAGCCACCGACATTCCAATTGGTGGGTGTTGACCAACATGGCATCAAGCCGTTGGGAACACTGATGGTGTAGAAGGTGATGATTGGGACCCAACCATTCTTGTTGAATTTTGTGGTCATTCCACTGCAAAAAAAGACATACGATGCACTACTCGGGAGAGGGTGGATGATTGCAGCCAAGGTAGACTACAATTGGAAAAGAAATACACTCTCCATAGAGAACAATAGAAGGAAGTATGTGATCGACTTGAGAAACCGAGTAGCTAGTGAAGAACTGGCATCATTGGACTCAGAGTCAGAAGGAGGATCAAGAATGGACAAAGAAAGAGGAGTCATGGAACCGAACGACGAAGGTGTCCTGGACCTCCAACAGTGCTCGGAGGATGAGACGAGTTCACTCAATGGACTCTTCCACTAGCAGATGAAGGATTACGAATTATTCCAGCAAGATCGCAATATGCTACAAATCAAAGAAATTGAGGGGAAGAAGAAGACCAAGCATCGACGAGCCAAGCATTTCCTCCAGAATACGGATAATATAAACAAGGGGTGGCTAGGGTAGACAACATGCAAACACAAAATTTTGAAAGGGATAAGATGATCAAGTATGAAGAATTGAACATAAAGAAGGTAAATCTGGGAGAAGAGGATAATCCTAGAACGATTCTTGTTGGAGATGACTGGAATCCAGTATTGAAGGCGACAATATTTAAAATCTTCACAGAATAAAAAGATGCCTTTGCATGGACATACAAAGACTTGAAGGGCATACCTCCAGAACTATGCGTACACATAATCCCTTTGGTACTTGGAGCACAACCTGTACAATAGAGACCCTACCATATGAATAAAAACTATGCGGCGAAGGTACAAGAGGAGATTGAAAAGATGCTAGAAGCAAGAATCATCTTCAAAGTTGAAGTCAGTGACTAGGTGTCACCAATTTTCATATCATTAAAGAAATAATTTGAATAGATTCGAATATGTGTGGACTTCTGAAGCTTGAATGCTGCAACCATAAAGGACCCCTTCCCAATCCCATTCACCAACTCAATCCTGGAAGAGGTTGCGGGCCATGAAATCTACTCATTTATGGATGGGTTCTTGGGCTATAATCAGATAAGTATAGCCAAGGAAGATAAACTAAAGACGACATTCATGGTTGAAGATAGAGTGTATGCATACAATCTGATGCCGTTCAATGTGTGCAATGCTCTAGTGACCTCGAGAATAATTTTACGCATATTCGACAAGATGTCCGTGGGGAAATTTAAGGCATACTCGGATGACTGGTCGATTTACAGTTACAAAAAAACACATCCAAAGGCTCTTTGAGAATGCATGGAGCGGTGCAGAGCGACATGATTGGCATTAAACCCAAAGAAGTGTTGGTTCATGGTGCCTCAAGGGAAATTGCTTGGGAACATAATCTACAAGGTTGGATTGAAGACCAACCTAGATAAAATAGGGGTGATCGTATAGATGGAACCACCCCGAAACATTACAGGTGTGAAGTCATTTCTTGACCATGTGGGATACTACAAAAGATTCATAAATTTTTTTCCCTAGATCTCCTATCCACTTGATGTACTCACCAGGAAAGGACAAGCATTCGTATGGACAGTTGCCTAGGAAAAAGCTTTCAACGAGCTTAAGGTATGACTAATTAGTTCGCCAATCCTATCATACCCAAATTGGAGTAAGGAAGTTCATGTGCATGTCGATGCATCAAACTATGCAATAGGAGCAACATTGGCACAGGTGGGACTACAAGGGCTAGATCACCCAATATTCTTTGCCAGTCAATTGTTGTTGAAGGCAGAAAAGAATTATAGTACGACAGAGAGGAAAGCATTAGGAATGGTTTATGCTGTACAAAAGTTCTGGCATTATTTGTTGACAACAACCTTCACATTCTACGTTGACCATCGGGCTCTTCTGCACCTGATGAACAAGCCAATAATACAAGGAACGGTAAGCCGATGACTCCTTTTGTTACAAGAATTCACCTTCACTATCATTGCTCGACCAGGGAAGAACCATGTCATTGCCAATCAACTTTCTAGGATAAAATCAGGTGAACCACTAGGAGTGAATGAAGACTTTCTAGACACACACCTATTCCAAATCTTAGCACCATCTCCATGGTAGTTGACGTCCACATTCCTGAAGGAGATGCCACTAGGAGAATGAAGGAAACTAGTACTAAAAAGTAAAACATTCCAACTCATTAATGGGCTATTATATAATATGGGGTCGGACCAAGTCCTTCGACGATGCGTCATGGAAGAAGAAATTCTCAGAGTACTTAGGGAAGCACACAAAGGATTG
>VDFB02358134.1:38638263-38774423 GCA_007258455.2 Sequoia sempervirens | reverse complement strand
AATGATGCATTGCGGAGCTAGGCTAGTATACTACTGATGTCGTGAAGACTCTATCTGCAAATATTGCCATCTGGAGGGTCCTTTAAGCTAGCGCCCCTGGCTTGTACTTGCACTGGGCATAAACGGAGAAGCTCAGAAACATGAAAACTCCATTTTAAGCTGATCTTTGGATGACTGTCGCCTGAACTCTGAGAGTCGGATGACTGCACTTGATATCTCGTCGGATAAGCAGACTAGTTGTGAACGGATTGAATGCATTCGGCAACGAAACTGTCGAGATTTACCCCTTCCTTGAGATGGGTGCCCTCAGGCTAGAGGCGCGCTTTTGCCTGAAAAGAGCAAAATTCTTATCTCCTAAAATGTAGGGATTTTGACTTCTGTCGCTATTAACTAGAGCTGTGAGTCTCGGAATGCTTCGCTGGATAGCTCGACAGATAGCCAGACTAGTTCTGAAGAGATTGACTGAATGCTTGAACATTTTAACCAGAATCTTGACCTTCAACAAACTGGGCGCCCCTGAGCTATACTTGCGCTTTTGGGCTTTTCTTCTGAGAAATCTCCCTGATTTGATCTTTAAAAACTTTGTTTCGATCATTAACATGACCGTCTGCAATATGAAATCTCGTCTGAGATGCTCCTCCATCGTGAAAATCTACATTTTGAGTCTCTGCTTCAGGTTTTGATCAATATAACTGATTTTGACTGACAAACTATTGACAAAAACTCCATGCTTGACATTGCCCAAAACTGTGTTTTACAACAAATTAGCAAGGTTTAGACTTTTAAATGCGAAATGCCTTAATGAAGCAAAAAATTTGGTTTGGGTACAACAAAGATTGCACCCCCTTTGTAATGTCTCCTTTTTCTGCATGATCATGTTTGATGGTGGTTAGCCTATTACTCAGACTCTCGTAGGCTAACAGGTTGCATTAGAGGGTCAGTGGCATTATTTGATGAGTTTTGTTGTTCTCAGTTCAGAGTTTAGTGATTGGCTCAGAGCAGGCCTTGGCAGTTCAGGAGTTGATAGCTTCTTCAGGAGTTGACGACGACACAAATTATATGGAGTTTCGAGGAAGTTATGCTTATTTTAGTGATTTAAGTTATTAATTAATTTAATACCTTATTATAAAGTCAAAATTGACTTTATCACTTTATATCACTTAAATATTCATAAAAAAGGTGATTTTAAATTAAATCATTTATACATTAAGTGGGCACCAAGCATTTAAGTCAAAAACTATTGAAAATGACTTAAATGTATTTTGGCAATGAGAAATTCACTTCTTGAATATTTCAACTTTGCCTTGGACATTTTTCCTATGCTTTCACCTGTGATTAGGATTTTGAGCAATCTTCCATTGGAGAACGAAATCTCTTCAGTGTTGAGCACTTTTGAGACTATGAGAGACCAGTCGAATTTGTGCAGTTTGTGAGAGCTTCATACAGAGGTTCTACTGTGCTTTATCAGAGTTTTGTTGAGTTCTTTATCAGAGACAGGAGGGTTGTGGAGATGGTGACCTTCTTTCATCATGGTAGGCATTTGACATCATGGTCGTACCTTTAGAGTTGAGATTTGGGCTTTTTGCTTGAGGTGCGTGGCTATTTGTGCAAGGGTGTTTGGGTTTTCTAGGAGAAACGCCTTCCAGTTTGAGGGTTTCTCTTCACCTTTCTTGGCGTCTGGCATATTCTTCTCATTTGCCTCAGTTTCTGGGCTGGATTTCACTTTCTGTAGCTTCCTACACTGGATTTTGCCAGATTTCTCCATCGTGGCTGGCAAACTGGACTTCATTTCTTAAATAAATAATCTGGGAGCTTTCGAGTATGTTTGTGAGTTTTGAATCCATTGTTGAGCTTATTTATTACCTTATGTAATTTCAATTCGCTTAAACTAGCTCAGATTTACATTTTATAAGTATTTATGTTGTGTGCCCCTTCTATTTCTCTATAGAAACTCTTCTCTAAAAAACGTAAAACACAAAAAGATAAATAAAAGACAGGGGTTTGAGTTGTGAGCCAACAGGGCTCATCACACCCTTTGTGTAGTTGTCGTTGAGTGTGGCGAAGCAAAGCGTGGTTATTTGTTTCACCAAGTCGATACCGTCTCTTGAATTCTTAGGAAGTAGATTAGAAATTCTAAACCTTTATCTCCTTTTTTCAGTTTGTTTGATCCATGACCCAAACAATAGAGCTTCATTGTCTAGACCTTCATTGTGAATTGAACAAGCCTAGCGTAAGTCCCTTTGTGTTACCAGCATAATCACATCAAACCATAGAGCTCATCCACACCTAACTGAAACATTGGAATTGCCGTATGATCTTTTTTGCAGTCTTAGCATACAAGGTAGTTTTTCAAGAGGGGATGGAGCGTCTTTGACACTTTATTCTAGAATGTTTGTTGTGTCATAAAACACTCATCAACAGGACTATGGTGGCCGACGTTGCACACGGATGCTTGAGAGTGGGTGGTTGGGTGTGACATTTGTCAGAGAGTTGGCAAGCTGCTGAAGAGGGACTACATGCTGCTCTTTTCGTCTCAACCTCAGGAACTCTTTGAGCGATGGGGATTGGACTTCATTTGTCTGTGAATGTCAGCCAATTACATTGGTGTAGTACATAGTCATTGCTACATAATACTTGACAAAATGGGCAGAGGCTCGGGCATTGCCAGACAACTTGGCAGTGACAAGATTCGTCTATGAACAAATAGTCACTTGGTACGACATCTCGATACGAATTACAAGCGATAGGGGAGGACACTTCGTCAACCATGTCATTCGTCTGATGATGACGAAGTTTCGAATCTTTCACAACTTGTCAAGCACGTACTACCTAGAGCAAACAGACAGGTAGAATCAATGAACAAGGTACTAGTCTCGGTCATTCACAAGTCATGCAGCATTGAGTAAGTTGATTGGGAAGAAAAGCTGCCAGGCGTACTATGGGCTTATCATACGACGTACAAGGTGACGATAGGTCACACACCCTTTCAACTAATGTATGGATAGGAAGCTGTAGTTCCCGCCGAGTACATGGTGCCTAGTCTGAGGATTACTGTTGAGAATCGACTAGGAAACACAAAGAGCTTGAAGGAACGAGTATTTCAGTTGAACAGATTGGATGAGAAGAGGCTACTCACATAATCGGCCATGGAGGTGATGCAAAAGAGAAGGAAGTACTGGCACGATAAAAACCTCTAACGAGCAAATTTTCAGCCAGGACAATTGGTTCTCAAATATAACGACCGTAATGAATTGAAGCCCGACAAACTCAAGGCAAGTTGGTTGGGACCATTTAAAATCAAAGAGGTTGGTGACAATGGAGCCATTAAACTTGAAAACTTAGATGGAACTCTAATACAAGATCCCATCAACGAATCGAAACTTAAATTATACAAGGAGAGAAAGGAAGTGGTAATTGGAGTAAATATGTTGGGATATGCAACGAAAGAAGACTCGACAATAAGCGAAAGTGGAGTCATGGAAGAGCAGGATTGGGGAATAATTGGAGGCCAGTTTGTACAAGAGGAAGATTGGACAACACCAGGAGGCCAAAGAATAGTCAAAGAAAGTCAAGAAAAGAATAGAAGTAATTGCAGTACCCTGAGTTCATAAGCATTTAATCAACACCCTATTTGGAACACCTTCACTCTAAAAAAGAGTATGGGGACACTGGAAGTTCCATGCACCCTACGAAGGAGAGAGAAGAGGGTAGATGTCCTATGGACTCGACAAAGAAGCAGAGAAGGAGCGAAAGGAAAAAGCAGACCAAAATGAAGGCGACTTCAAAGAAGACAGGGATGAGGATGGCTAGAACGAATATCTAGAAAAAGGACCGTGCCTGAAAGCTTTGATAATGGCTGAAGGCATGTTCATTGCCCAATTAGATGGATATGACAAAGAATTAATCAAGTACACCAAAGAACATAATCTTAAGCTCCCTACACTGGTGACTTCGAATAGGCTATGGTAGGTCATACCAAATCCAGTAGGTCCGTTGATAGTGGAAGGAGAAAATGCTACATGGTACCAGCAGTATGGCGGACGGTATATCGACAAAAGTTTTAAAGGTACAAGACCTGCTCCACTAGTAGATAATATTTTTTATTTAAATATCTCAGAACTTGTTGTGAGGAAGAATGTTATAGAAGGCCTCCTTTTTCTTGTAAGTGGCGGTACGCTTCAGAGGTGAATGTAAGAAAACACAAAATAAAAGGCCAGAAAGATAAAATGAGAATAAAGAAGAAAAAATTAAAAAGCAAAAAATAGAAAAAATTACTAAGGAGAAAATGATGGAAGTTCAATAAATGAGAAAAAGCAAAAATTTTAAATCTCGAAAAACAAAAGTGAAGTATTGGAAAATTAAAAAATGAGAATAGAAAAATATTGACAAAAGGTAAAAAAAAAAGGGACGAAGTTGAAAAAAAGAAGTATTGCCAAGGAAAAAAATCAAGGTGACGAAATTAAAAAAATATTAAAAAATGGCAAAAAGATAAGCCAAATAATAATGAGGCGGTACACTCGACTTCACACGGTATGGAGGAAAGTTGTCACGTACGGCCAAAGGCATAATGAGGGCAACGCACGATGGGCAAAAGAAGATATAGTACGACACATCCCTAAACTCATTGTACGGTTTAAAGACACTACACGGAGGCAAGTTTGCACGACCACAGTACGACATATATCACGCACGGTACAAAGAGTAGAAAGTACAAATGACTAGCATAGTAAGACCTCATACGGACAAGGCACAAGGAAGGCCATACGGTCTAAGAACAACACAGTACAATAGCAGACAGGAGGTGAAAGACCACGGAGTACAATAGTAGACAGGAGGTGAAAGACCAACGTTTAGAAACACATGCGCAACAGTACAAAGACTAATTAGTGGCACCATATGGAGGAAAATGAGCAACACATATGATGAATATAGCACTGTACGACGTACCTCTATTTGATCCTTGCTCCTGGTCGTTTAGTTGATCTCTGGCAGCTGCTGACGGATCTGTTGTTGAGATGGAACCATACTGAAGAGGTATGCCTGGGAGCCATCAAGTCAAAAACCTAAGTTTGAGGCTCCAGATTCAAGGGCGCCTTTCTCCAGTAGGGGTGCTTTTAGCCCCGACTTAGTCAATTTTCATGACTGTTCTTCGTTTTCATCTTTTTTGACCTTCCGTGCTTCGATCTGATATCACCGTTGACTGATGAGTCTGATGACTTTGCTTGATGATTCGCGGGATGACTAGTTCAATCTTGGAAAGGATGACTAGTATCTCAGGTTTTGAAGATCTGTTTAAGTCCTCCAAATCCAAGGGCACCCCTGGCCAGTAGCGGCGCTTTTGGCTTGTTGACTGATTATATTCGTGCTGTGAACTGCCTTAGTTTGATCTCTGTCATCAGTTGATTGAATTGTCTGTTGCCTTCGCTGATGGTTTCGTTGTTGAGATCAATCAAAGTGGAGAAGGTCATCCTGGAGGTCACCGAGCGAGAAGATTGCAACTACATGCCCAAAAGAATGGGCGCCTTTCTTCAGTAGGGGTGCTTTTCCCTTGGTACTTAGCCATTTTCAATGCTCTTCATTCAGTCTCTATCTCTGGCATTTTCAGCTTGATCTCAGCTTTTGACTGTTTAACAGGTCTTGTGAACATGTCGTTGGATTGATCGCAAAGCTGGGAGGGAGTTAAACAAATGCCTTGTATAAAGCAGCCGTTGATTGCCTCATCAGGTGTCTCAAAAAGAAGGGCATAGCAGGGGCACTTTTGCTTTGGAGTTCATTGATTCACCTTCTATCTTGTATGCTCTGATGATCAACCGTTGACGTTGTTTGATTTGTCTTGCAGGTTGGCTGATAGGTTTGTTGCAAAGCTGGGCTGGAGCTAAAGAGATCTTACGAAGACAGGTTTTCTCAGGAACTGACATCCGCATCATCTCATTCATGGGTGCCTTTCTTCAATAGGGGCGCCTTTTGACTCCTTTGATTGCATTTCTTCTTTGGTAGCAAGGTGTGGTTTTCCAGAGTTAGCCAAATTTTGGCCTTTTTCAGTTTCGAAAATCTCCTCCATCAAATAACATCCTTTTTATCCTTTTCTGCCGTGGTTGCATTGTTGAAGCTTTTGAAGCTTAGCTTTTAGCACTTGGTACTGGCCAATCTGCCATTAATGGCTGCAAAGCTCTCAACTCTGTTCCTGAAAAATAGAAATAGACTCACTAGAGTAAACATGCTTTTTGACAATTTTGACTTGACCAATGTGATCGTGAAGTTGATTAGTCCTATCAAAATCATTCTCAATCATTTCCAGGAAGGTCCTATTTTCAGGGGTTTCCCTAAAAATAGGGGCACGAAACCCTAATTTTCAATTTTTTAGAATTTTGCACTTGTGTTCCTTGACAGAAACCCACAAAAACCCCATGTTTGGTTTGATCTAAAACAGACTTTTGAAGGCATTTTTACATGATTTAGCTCAATTTTAGCAGAATGCCAAAAATTTATTTTGGGTATAACACAAAGAAAACACTACTTTGCTTGGGTCCCAAGGGAAGTACTGTGGAATGTCCCTCACGTCTCCAACTAACTCCTGCAGCACCAACATAAGCACAACTGACAAAACACAATAACCAAGGTCAACCCCTGTATCATGTGACTTAGAAGTATGAACATCATGAGGAAGCAACTCTGGAAATTGGCATAGTTTGCTTCCCTCATCTATGCAAGGACATACATCATACCAACTGTCCAAGTCAAGCGCACAAGATTTGTGCATCGGAATCAAATCATGTACAAGTGGGTCAAAAGTAAAACCATATGCACTCCGTACAATGTACACGTTGTGAAACTCATCTGTAAGCCCTGTCTGGAATCATGATGCACAAGAAGGATCTCACACTCTGTGATTATCACACAACTCCGCACTAGGGTCAGGAGGAAGACCGTCATCCAACTCAAAGAGCGGATTGTTAAAAGTCAGACCAATATCACACTCAAATAACAGATTGTTAACAAACTGTACACTATCCATGTGCTGATCTGAGCTACGCTCATCCGGACCTATGGAGTAATGAGTAGAATCATTTTCCTCCTGACATTGCTCATGCTCCTCCATCACCTGTTCAAACTTCTCCTTTAGCCTTCTGCCCTTCTCCCTACTGATGGAGATGGCACGTAAACTACCATTTGCAATTCCCCTCAACACATATTTTCTACCTTTCATCTCAAGCTTCATTTCCATTGTTTGCAAATTGAGGGAAAATTCTCCAATGGCCTGGAGCCACTTCACGCCCAACACAATGTCCATCTCACCCAAGTTGACAACATAAAAATCATCCTGGAACTCGTAATCATTCAACAATAGGGTGAGACTAAGAATCCTCCTGGCGCAAGTAAGAGTAAAACCATCTACTACTCTTACCCTAAAACCCTTGAAGTCCTTCGCCTGTAGTCCTCGCCTGGCCACCAATCCCTCGTCAATGAAATTATGCGTGGCACCAATGTCAATCAATGTGGTACAACGCTGCCCATTCAGGACTCCTCTAACTCTGAAAGATTCCTGGCTTTGGATGTGAGTATCTAATGCCAAAGGAGACTACTTAGCATCTCTTCTTGACTCTGTAGATGCTCCTCCCATCTTATTATCATCCATATCAGCATGCTGATCTGAAATTTCAGAATCTGATTGATCATCATAGAACCACTCCATACGGTTTGCTTTACCCTTGGCCCTTAATGGACAATCATGGTCTCTAGTGTAGGGTCCTTTACACCAGTAGCACAACTTCTTTTTCCTTAGATCATCACGCGTCTCTTCATCAACCTTAGTTGCTGATTTCTTTTTCTGATCAGCAGCTTGGTGAGGGCTCTCATCCATAGGAGAAGTGATGGATTTGGGCGGAAACTTCCTTTTTGGGGCAGTCAACTCCATGCTATGAGCCTTTTTCATTGCTTCTTGTAGAGTGGGAGGGTCAAATGCTTTGATCCAACCTCTCAATGGCTCGAGCAATCCCTCACTAAACAAAATTACCAATCACTTCTTTGAAATGCTCAGCACCATCACCGACAATCTCTGAAACTCACTAATGTATGACTCCAAACTGCCTACCTATTTTAGTTGAGCCAGCTCTCTAAAGTATAACTCCAGATCCTTTTGATTGAAGTGCTCAATGAGTCTATTTGTGAACTCATGGTAGGTAGTGATGAGATGGTGCTGTAATGTAACCATGTCGTGATACCACCACTCATGTGCAAGTCTGTCCATGTGTAGTGTAGCGAACTTAATCGCTTCATCTTCTGGCATGTGCCTCAAAGACAAGTAGTTGTCCTATTTCTTGACCCAAGATCTAGTAGTGCATTTATCACTGCCATCAAAGTGCGGCAAGGCAACCTTGCTCACAGCCTGCTGAAAGTCACGTGTAGCCTGTTGTGCCTTGGGCTCTGTCCTAATTGCTCCACCACCTCTAGGCCTCTTCTGATCTAAGAACTGATTTAGGGTCAATAGCTCCCTAATCTCAGCTGGTAAGGTCATATACTCTGCATAATGACAAGTGATATCCCCAACAGTAAGGTCATATACTCAGTATCTCTTCTGATCTAAGAACTGATTTAGGGTCAATAGCTCCCTAATCTCAGCTGGTAAGGTCATATACTCTGCATAATGACAAGTGATATCCCCAACAGTAAGTACCTGTGGCTCCTGTACCTGAACTCGAGGAGCCTCTGGTGCCTGTGGCGCCTCCTTAGGAGTGAAGGTAGGCTGGTTAGGTCTAAGAATGGACCCAACAGAAGATGTAGTTTGCTGAATTGCCACATTAGGCTGACCAAAACCCTGTGTACCACTCGGTTGTCCCTAATAACCTGTATGCTGTGGTGGAATAAACTGCCTCATCGTGCCCATCAGCTGAGACATCATGTCCATCATATTGTCGAACTACCTTTTGGCTCTGGAGTCAGGATTGACTAACTCTACATGACCCTTATCCCTCTTTGCCATAGTTCCTGTCACACTATCCCCGTCATTAGAATTGGTTCTGTGTATACCCAATATCCCTGAAACTCTCACCTTCAGGTATTGGAGGTGGTTCCCACCGTTCTGCACCTTTGGTATGCTATTTAAATTCTTTACTCATGAAACTATTGAATCACAGGATGGCAAGAAACCGCTCTGATACCACTGAGATGTCCCACCCCAAATGGGAAATCTACTAATTGATTTGTGCCTTTCAAATTGCTTTTTTTGATTTTTTAGTTTTTTTTGTTTTTTTGCGTTTTGATGATATGTTGCCAGGAAATATAAAAGAAATGCATATACAAATGCAATAAGAACTCAACCAGATTTATTATTTCATTTGCAAATACAATGTAATCATACCCATGAGCCAAAGTCAACAATCTTCAATTCTGATAAAATCTGATCTGCAACTAGAAACCCTTGAATTTGGACGCCTAGTACAAAATAATGGATTTCTCCACCTTTGCCTAATTGCAGATTGATAGCAATGGTTATGCCGTCCCCAGTGAAGATGAATGCACACAAATCCCTTGTAATGTCCCCTTCTCAAACCTGATCAATCATGTGACCGTTGGCCTTTTTCTGGAAACCCGAAGGCTAGTCGAAAGGTAAAATTAGGGTTTCCTATTTTTGAGGAGGTCTTTGCTCAAAAATGGTGGATTCAATGGCGGATTCTTTCTGGGTTTTCAGAGAGCTTCGCAGTGGTATGTTCATCTCGGCATTCGGAGCACTTTCTGGAATTTACTATTTTTAGTAAATTCTATTTTTAGCAGCTTTCCAGTTGAGTTCAGCTCGGTTGACTTCCTACTTCAGTTTGGTCAGATGTTTTGCTTAGTATTGGCTTCAGGGCACATTCGGAAGGATAAGTTAAGTCATTTAATTAAAAAGTCACGTTTTAATTATTATATTTTAACGTTGACCCTTGGCCTAGATTTAATGACTTAATGTTGTTTTTAAAAAGGGGTCTTTGAGGGTGGCACCCTCATTAAAAGATTATTTTAATTATTCCCAAAGTCAAAGCAAGGTTATGAAGGGCGCATTTATCAAAGTATGATATTTATTTAAAATATCAAATCTTATGCCTTGAAGGAAAAGTACGCCCAGCCTTGGGGAGATTGGGTTTTGACCTAAAAGTGGATTTTAGGGTTTTGAGAAGTCAACTGGAGAATTATAAAAAGGAGTCTTGGAGCATCATTTCAGATCTTTTGTCAACTATACTGTTACGCTGCCGGATTGGCTCTGGAACTGCTTCGAGGAATGAAGGCCTCCTAGCTCGGGCATCGCTTCGTGTTTGCAAGACAACATCTAGTGGTGATTCAGTATCTGTGAGTTGCATTTAGCTCGTGCATTGTGTTTAGCTTATTGCATTGTTAAATCTGTTTTGGGCATTTTAGTGTTTCAGCATTTTAGCATCATTTAATACAGCAGATCCATGTTTTTCATTGTAAGTCAAAAAATACAAAAAAAAGTGTTCTGGGTATTGCATTTATCTCATTGTTTAGGGAAGGCGATTCATTACCTAAGGTTTCAGAATTTTTAATTAAGAATTGAATTTTTAGGAGGAGGTCGAACCTTTCAGCCTGGCCGTACCTCTTGAATATGCTTTGGAATTCGTGAAAATTAAAGCTGAAGCTTTTGGGTCAGTTTTAAGGTCTTGTGTTGGTCGCCTAAGTCTTTGAAGTGTATTGCATTTTGTTTCAAGTGTTTTGGGTAAGATAAGAGTGAGCTAGGAGCATTTGAATAGTTTCCTATGTTGCTGGTTTGAACTGCAAAATACAGATTTGTGGAAGCATAAGAAAACAGAAGTATTATTTCCCATTCCTTGTGATGATTTGATGTGGCTTCTTGAATTAAGCCAAGAGAGATTTTATTGTATTGTAATGATTAATATTTCCAGCTCTAACTTCTTGACAGGCGTATGATACTCAATTGTAAACTGACAGTAGTACTGGCAGTGATTCTTAAGCTTGTTAATTCGAATTTGTAATGCTCAATTTCATTTGAAGTTTGTAATAGATAGATCTCCGCCCTATGGTAGCTACTTTCCCATCTTGGGTCAGCAAGCACATTCTGGGTGTCGAGTATTTCCAGTTTTCAGCATTTATTTCAAGCATTGAATTCTGTAATCACTCCGTCATATGGTCGCCCCTCACTCCGCATTGGATTGGGTAGCACATACTTGACGTTGAGTTCCTTTCTGTATTTAGAGTAGAAGATCCCCTGACCAATGCTCGCCATCATCACGCCATTCGGTTAGAGTTGCTTTCTTGCACGTTTTGGTTTATCCATCTAACCTTAACGGGTGCACTGCTTGTAATTTGAAATTGTGAAAAATCGAAAAATTTGGCTCGGAATATTTCAGTGGTATCAGAGCCACGCATCCTGCCATCCTGTGAAATCAACCTTCTATGAGTGACAGAGAACAGAGGTACTTGGCAAGAGTATACAAGAGGGATACAGTTCAGACACAGTTGTATCAAGCTCCAGAAGGTCAGACAGCATCAGAGGTTTTGAGGGCTAATTGGGAGCCTTCACAGGAAACAGAAATGGGGGATAATGAAAGGACTTTAGGTGGCAATGAAAGAAATGAAAGGATTTTTGGTGGCAATGAAAGAAGTTCAGGCAACAGAGGTGACAGTGGGAAGGGTATAGACAATTCGGCCAATCTAGGTCAAGGGCTTGATAAGAAGATGGATGCTTTGTTGGATATGTTCTCTCTCATGTTAGGGAGATTGGGTCCAAATACTCCACAAAACAATACAGTGCATGCCGGTGAGCATAGTGCTACCAACCAGCACAATGGTCATGTTGCCCAACCTTCAGTTAGCCGCACCTACATTTCTGCTAGACCACTCAAACCCACGTTTTTGGCACCAGCAAACCCACATCCTGATCCCGAAGAAAATGCTTCATCTTTGGAGAGGCTAAGGATAGGCCGTACGGAATATGACACCCTTCCTGATGAAGTCAAGCTTGACATGTCCTTCAATGATTACATGGAGTATAGAAGGAAGGATAGAGGCCAAGGGAGAAATTATGACCAAAGAAGAACTCCAGCACAAGGAGACTTGTATCAAGCTATCAACAAGGTTACGCTTCCCCATTTTGATGGAAGTGATAATAATTCTGCTCGAGCTTGGATACAGAAGCTAGACAACTATTTGGCTCTTAGGCCAATGGCTGAAGAAGAAGCGATTAAATTCGCTACGCTACACCTAGATGGGGTGGCGCATGAGTGGTGGTACCATGGCCTAGTCACCTTAGGTCATGGGTCTATCACTAGCTACGATGAGTTCACCAATAGACTCATTGAGAGGTTCGAGAAGAAGGACCCAGAAGTGCATTTTAGGGAGTTGGCACAGTTGAGGCAGTATGGCACTGTTGATGCCTACATAGCTGAGTTTCAAAGACTTTCAGTTATGGTCACTGGAATCACGGAGAGAAGATTAGTGATTCTATTCAGCGAAGGATTGATGGAGCCACTCAAGGGTTGGATCAAAGCTTTTGATCCACTGTCCTTACAAGAAGCAATGAAGAAAGCTAGAAACATGGAGTGGGCTGCTCCCAAAGCAAAGTTCCATTCCAAACCAGCATTTCACAAGGGGGATAGAGGGAAAAAGTTTCATCAAAAGCCTCACCATAAGGAGTTTAAACCGCAGAAACCTCATGGCACAAGATTGGATCCAGAGACTATCAATGAACTCCGAAGAAAGGGGTTATGTTTCCGTTGTTGGGAAAAATGGTCCCAAGATCATGTGTGCCCAAAGGGTGCTAAAATCCATCAAATTGAGTTCTATACAGCTGAAGAAAGCAATTCTGATTTTTCTGATCAACAAGCTGATTTTGAGGACAGCGATGAAGAAAAAACTCCAGAAGAGTCTGAAAGTGAAAAAGAAAGTGGTGGTACATTGGCTCAACTTTCGAGCTTCCAAAAGAATGAGTCTTTCAAAGTTCGTGGGATGATCAAAGGGCAGCGTATTGTTGCTTTAATTGACACTGGAGCAACACATAACTTCATAGACGAAGTTGTGGTGGCAAAGAAAGGGTTGCAAACAGAAGACTTTGAAGGTTTCAGAGTTATGGTTGCTGATGGGTTTCACATCTCATGCACCAAGAGGATTCCCAACATGTCAATGCAATTGGGCAATTACGAAGTCAAGGATGACTTCTATGTGGTTAATATTGGAGATACGGATGCTGTCCTTGGCATTCAGTGGCTGCGATCTCTTGGAGAGATCTCTTTAAATCTGCAAACCATGGAACTCAAATTTCAATCCGATGGAAAGAAGGTGGTGTTGAGAGGAATGTCAAATGGTGGCCCTCGGATTGTGTCATTCAAGAGGATGGCAAGGTTGATACGTCATGACCAAGTGGAGTGGGCTGCGGAGTGCATGATTCTTCCAGCTAGTCCAGCTGAAATGAAAATAGAGCATCCTCCAGATATTCAGTCTTTACTCACCAAGAAGAGTAAAGTGTTTGTGGATTTACCTCCTGGACCACCTCCTGATCGAGGTTCAGAACACATCATAGAGCTCAAGGAAGGGGCTAAACCGGTGATCACAACTCCATATCGGTATCCGAAGAGGCAAAAGGATGAGATCGAGAAGAATATTCGAGAACTTTTGGAGATGGGTTTCATACGCCCAAGCAAGAGCCCCTTTGCATCTGCAGTGGTTCTTGTGAAGAAGAAGGATGGTACCATGCGCATGTGCGTGGACTATCGTGCTTTGAACCAAAGCACCATCAAGAACAGATACCCCATTCCCAGAATAGATGAGCTCATTGATGAGCTACATGGGGCTAAGTTCTTTTCGAAGATTGATCTGAGGTCGGGTTACCATCAGATACGAATGAGGGGATCAGATGTGGAAAAGACAGCTTTCAGATGTCACTATGGCCATTTTGAATTCTTAGTCATGCCATTTGGGTTGACTAACGCTCCGGCAACCTTTCAGTCTTGCATGAACCGTGTCTTCCAGAATCAGTTACGAAGGTTTGTGCTGATATTTTTTGATGACATTCTGATCTACAGCAAGACTTGGGAAGATCACCTCAAGCACTTGGAGGAAGTGCTTAGTATCATGGAATCTGAGAGCTTATTTGCAAAAGCTTCCAAATGTGAATTTGGAATGGTGGAGTTATTGTACCTTGGCCACATAATCAGTCTTTGAGGGAGTGAAGGTGGATCCGAAAGATCAAAGCGTTAGTTGATTGGCCACCTCCAGAGCTTGACTGGTTGAAAGGTTTTGGGTCTTTGTTGGTTTTATCGGAGATTCGTAAAGGGGTATTCAGAGTGTTGCTCCTCTTACTTGATCTCACCAAAAGGGAGCTTTGCTTGGTCAGAAAAGGCTCAAATTGTTTTTGATAAGTTCAAGAAGATCATGAGCTCGTGTCCAGTTTTGGCTATTCCGGATTTCTCCAAGCCATTCGAGCTGCAATGTGATGCATCGGGTGAAGGAGTGGGGGCTGTCCTGATGCAAGACAAACACCCTATCGTGTTTGAGAGCAGAAAATTACGGGGTGTTGAAAGGACATACTCAATCTATGACAAAGAAATGCTTGCCATTATGCATGCATTAGCCAAGTTCAGGCAGTACTTGGTGGGGAACAAGTTCGTGGTTAAGACGGACCACAATAGCCTCAAGCATTTCATGCACCAGAAAGACCTAAATGAGAGGCAACAGAAATGGGTGAGTAAGCTTCAAGCTTAGGACTTTGACATTGAATATGTCAAAGGGAAAAATAATGTCGCGGCCGATGCTCTCTCCAGAAGGCCTCATCCTAGCTCATTGTGTGAGCTTACTGCAGATTGGAGAGACATGTTGCTTGCTGATTATGCCAAAAATCAGTTTGCAACCAGCATTCTGGAAGGTACTTTCCATGATGAAAGGTACCAGGTGGTTGAGGGATTGATCCATTATAAGGGAAGAATCTTTCTGGTGGCTGATTCTAAGCTTAAGAAGAAGATTCTTTTGACTTTTCATGACATTCCAGTTGCTGGTCACCAAGGTTTTTTTAAGACCTATGGGCAGATCCGAAAAATGTTTTCTTGGAAAGGGTTGAAAGGAGAAGTTCAACGCTACATTCAGGAGTGTCCTGTTTGTCAAGCGAATAAAAATGAGCATACAATACCAGCCGGTTTGCTGCAACCACTTCCTATTCCCAATCAAAAATGGGAAAGTATCTCGATGGACTTCATCACAGGGTTGCCCAAGGCCCAAGGGAAGGATTGTATTTATGTAGTGGTGGATAGGCTAACCAAATTTGCTCATTTCTTCGCCATTACCAGCACTTTTTCTGCAGCCCAAGTTGCAGATCTGTTTTTTCGAGAAGTGTTTAGGCTACATGGGTTGCCAAAGAACATTGTGAGTGATAGGGACAGCAAGTTCCTAAGTACGTTTTGGCAAGAAGTCTTAAGAATGAGTGGTACTGTGCTCACCCCAAACACTAGTTACCATCCCCAAACAGATGGGCAAACAGAAGTGGTGAACAAGTGGTTGGAAGGCTACTTGAGAAATTATGTGTCAGAACAGCAGAGAGCTTGGGTCAAGTGGCTGCATATAGGCGAGTACTGCTACAACTCTACTTTTCATATGTCAATTAAGATGTCTCCTTTCTTGGCACTTTATGGGTATGAAGCACCTAGTTTTGCAGATTTTGTGTTTGGTGACAGCAAAGCACCCCTAGCCAAGGATTTGTTGCAGCATAGTCAAGACATAATGAAATCCTTGAAGGATAATTTGCAGATTGCACAAAATCAGCAAAAGTTGTATGCTGATCAGAGGCGTGTTGAGCGTTCTTTCGAGGTTGGGGATATGGTCTATCTTCGTTTACAACCTTATAGACAGTCTACTCTCAAGAAGAGTGGAGCGGAGAAGCTCAAACCTCGCTTCTATGGGCCATTTAGGGTCATCAGAAAAGTTGGGGCAGTAGCTTATGAATTAGAGCTACCTTCTGATAGCAGAGTGCATAACGTCTTCCACGTGTCTCGCCTCAAGAAGGCACTTGGACATAATGTGGTTGCTTCATCACAGTTGCCTCCGTTGGATGAAGAGGGACAGTTGGTTCTAATTCCAGAGGAGATACTTGATGTCAGAGAACGTTCTTTGAGGAAAAGAACCATCAAAGAATACCTGGTAAAGTGGAAGAACCTGCCTATGGAGGATGCAACTTGGGAAAGTGATGAGATATTGCAGCATCCTAGTTTGCGATTGCTTGAGGACAAGCAGTAGTACTGACCGCAAAAATATAATCTTGCTTCATCATATTGTAATGCTCTGTTTACTTCCAGTAGTTGATATTGTTTTTAATTGACCTCCGCCCTATGGTAGCTACTTCCCATTCTGGGTAGCAAGCACATTCTGGGTGTTGAGTAGTTTCATCTTTCAGCTTTTCTCTTTCAAGCATTGTTATTGTAATCACTCCGTCATATGGTCGCCCCTCACTCCGCATTGGATTGGGTAGCACATACTTGACGTCGAGTTCCCTTTCCAGCATTTAGAGTAGAAGACGCTCTGACCAATGCTCGCCATCATCGGCGCCATACTGGTTAGAGTTGTTTCAGTACGTTTGGGTTTATCTTCTAACCTTAACGGGTACTTGATTGTAATGTTGTAATCTGATAATTGAAAAATCGAAAAAATTGGCTCGGAATATTTCAACATGCCTGTTGTTCGCCGACGCATTCTTGGTTAGAGTTATTGTATCAACATTCCTATTGAGATCCTCTGACCATATGCTCGCCATCACTGGCGCCATTCTTGGTTAGAGTTCCTTCCAGCTTTGTTTCAGTATTCAGATCCTCTGACCAATGCTCACACCTTGCCCACATCGGGATCCTGGTGTACATTTTGGTTAGAGTTGCTTCAGCATCGTTTTGGTTTAGAGCTAACCCTAACGACTGTGTATTGCTTTGATTATTGTATTGAAAATTTGAAAAAAATTGGCTCGGAATATTTCAGTGGTATCAGAGCCACGTATCCTGCCATCTTGTGAACAAACCGTCTATGAGTGACAGAGAAAAGAGATACATAGCAAGGGAAGACAAGAAAGTTGCAAAATAGTTTCAGCCCTATCAGGCTCCAGAAGGTCAGACAACTTCAGAGGTCTTGAGGGCTCATTGGGAGTCTTCTCAGGAAATAGATATGGCAGAAGGTGAGAGGTCAGTCGGGGGTAACGAGAGGTTTACCAGCAACGGAGATGATAGTGGGAAGGGAAGAGAGAGATCGATAAGTCCCGGAAAGAGATTTGAAAGGAAGATGGATGCCTTGATGGATATGGTATCCCTCATGATGGGGAAAGTGGGCCAGAACACAATTCCACAAAGCAACCCAGGACATAGAGGAGAACACAGTGCCTCCAACCAGCATGATGGACATGCTGCTTAGCCTGTTTCAAACAATACATACATTTCTTCTAGGCCATTCAAACCCACCTTCTTGGCACTAGTAAACACTCAACCTGATCCTGAAGAGAATGCTTCATTCGTGGAACAGTTGAGACTTGGCCGTGCGGAGTATGACTCTCTCCCTGATGACATCAAGATGGATATGTCCTATAATGATTTTATGGATCATAAAAGAAAGAATAAGGGACAAGGGAGACATTATGAGCAAAGAAGAACAACAGTTCAAGGGGACTTGTATCAAGCTATCAACAAGGTTATACTTCCACACTATGACGGGAGTGATAATAGTCCAGCTCGAGCTTGGATACATAAGCTAGATAACTATCTAGCTCTTAGACCCATGGCAGAAGAGGAGGCGATTAAGTTCGCTATGCTACACCTAGATGGGGTGGCGCACGAGTGGTGGTACCATGGCCTAGTCACCTTGGGTCATCGGTCTATCACTACCTATGATGAGTTCACCAATAGGCTCATCGAGAGATTTGAGAAAAAGATCTTGAAATTCATTTCAGAGAATTGGCACAGCTTAGGCAATATGGTACTGTTGATGCCTACATAGCCGAGTTTCAGAGACTCTCAGTCATGGTCACAGGAATCACTGAGAGGCGTTTGGTGATCCTTTTTAGTGAAGGATTGATGGAGCCACTCAAGGGTTGGATTAAAGCTTTTGATCCACCCTCCCTACAGGAGGCCATGAAGAAGGCAAGAAACATGGAGTGGGCAGCTTCTAAGGCAAAGTTTCAACCCAGGCCATCCTTTCACAAAGGGGATAAAGGAAAAAGACCTCATCAAAGACCTCCTTTGAGACCTCAGCATAAGGAGTTCAAACATCATAATCCTCATGTCACAAGATTGGATCTTGAGACATTGAACGAACTCAGAAGAAAGGGGTTATGTTTGCGGTGTAGGGAAAAATGGTCTCAAGATCATGTTTGCCCAAAGGGAGTTAAATTTAATCAGATTGAGTACTATTCAGCTAGTGAAAGTAATTCTGATTTTTTAGACCAGCAATCTGATTTTGAAGATAGTGACGTGGAAAGAGTTCCAGAAGAGTCTGAAGATGAAAAGGAAAGCGGAGGTATTTTGGCTCAACTTTCGAGCTTTCAAAGGAATGAATCCTTCAAGGTTCGAGGGATGATTAAGGGGCAGCGAATAGTTGCTTTGATTGACACCGGGGCAACACATAATTTCATTGATGAAGTTGTGGTGGCAAAGAAGGGGCTGCAAACAAAAGAGTTTGAAGGCTTCAAGGTCATGGTTGCTGATGGGTTCCACATTTCATGTACCAAGAAGATCTCAAACATGACTATGCAGTTGGGAAACTATGAAGTCAAGGACGACTTCTATGTAGTCAACATTGGAGATACGGATGCCGTTTTGGGCATTCAATGGCTGCGTTCACTTGGAGAGATCTCTTTAAATCTGCAAACTATGGAGCTCAAGTTTCAATCCGATGGGAAGAGAGTAGTGCTAAGAGGAATGTCCAATGGGGGTCCTCGGGTTGTGTCATTCAAGAGAATGGCAAGGCTGATTCGTCATGATCAAGTTGAGTGGGCTGCAGAGTGTATGATTCTTCTTGCTAGTCCGGTTGAAACTAAGAGAGACTATCCTCCTGATGTTCAGTCTTTACTCACAAAAATGAGCAAGGTATTTGCTGATTTACCTCCTGGACCACCACTTGAACGGGGTTCGGAGCATATCATAGAGCTCAAGGAAGGAGCTAAACTAGTTATTACAACTCCATATTGGTACCCTAAGAAGCAGAAGGACGATATTGAGAAAAATATTCAGGAACTCTTGGAGATGGGTTTCATTCGTCCAAGCAAGAGTCCCTTTGCTTCAGCAGTGGTTCTTGTGAAGAAGAAGGATGGTACCATGCGCATGTGTGTGGACTATTGTGCTTTGAATCAAAGCACCATCAAAAAAACGATACCCCATTCCAAGGATAGATGAACTCATTGATGAACTACATGGGGCGAAGTTCTTTTCAAAGATCGATTTGAGATCGGGCTACCACCAGATTCGGATGAGAGGATCTGATGTTGAGAAGACAACTTTTAGATGTCACTATGGCCACTTCGAGTTTCTAGTCATGCCATTTGGGTTGACTAATGCTCCTGCTACCTTCCAGTCTTGTATGAACAGAGTCTTTCAGAAGCAGTTGAGGAAGTTTGTGTTGATATTTTTTGATGACATCCTGATTTTCAGCAAGACATGGGAAGAACATCTCAAGCACTTGGAGGAAGTGCTTAGCATCTTAGAATCTGAGAGCTTGTTTGCCAAAGAATCCAAATGTGAATTTGGAATGAAGGAGTTACTGTACCTCGGTCACATAATCAGTGCTGAGGGAGTGATAGTTGATCCTGAAAAGATCAAGGCAGTTGTTGATTGGCCACCTCCTAAGAACTTGACTCAATTGAAAGGGTTCTTGTGTCTTTGTGGATTTTACAGAAGATTTGTGAAAGGCTACTCACAGAATGCTGCTCCTCTTACTAATCTCACGAAAAAAGGGGCTTTTTGTTGGTCAGAAAAGGCTCAAATTGTTTTTGATAAGTTTAAGAGGATCATGAGCTTGTCCGGCTCGCCATTCCGGATTTTCAAGCTCGAAAGCTACAATGTGATGCATCCGTGAAGGAGTTGGGCTATCTTTGATGCAAGACAAACACCCTATTGTGTTTGAGAGAAGAAAACTAAGGGGTGTTGAAAAAACATATTCAATCTATGATAAGGAAATGCTTGCCATTATGCATGCATTAGACAAGTTCAGGCAGTACTTGGTAGGAAACAAGTTCGTGGTCAAGACTGATCGCCATTGTCTCAAACACTCTCATGCAATTTAAGGATTTGAATGAGGCAAATAAAGGGTGAGTGTTTGTTTGGCTTTACTTGACATTGAGTATGTCAAAGGGAAAAATAACATTGTGGCTGATGCTCTGTCTAGAAGACCCCATTTGAGCTCATTGTGTGAGCTTACCACTAATTGGAGGGACATGCTGCTTGCTGATTATGCCAAAAATCAGTTTGCAACCAGCATCATTGAGGGTACTTTCCATGACGAAAGGTACAAGGTGATTGAAGGGTTGATACACTACAAGGGTAGAATCTTTCTGATGGCTGATTCTAGGCTCAGGAAGAAGATTTTGTTGACATTTCATGACATTCCGCTTGCTGGTCACCAAGGATTCTTTAAGACATATAGGCAGATCCGGGAAAGATTTTCTTGGAAAGGGTTGAAAGGAGAAGTGCAACGCTACATTCAGGAGTGTCCCGTTTGTCAAATGAACAAGAATGAGCATACTCTACCAGCTGGTTTGCTGCAACCTCTTCCTATTCCCAATCAAAAATGGGAAAGCATATCGATGGATTTCATCACAGGGTTGCCCAAGGTCCAAGGGAAGGATTGTATCTATGTGGTAGTGGATAGACTAACAAAATTTGCTCACTTCTTCGCCATTACCAGCTCTTTTTCAGCAGCCCAAGTTGCAGATCTGTTTTTTCATGAGGTGTTTAGGTTGCATGGGTTGCCAAAAAACATTGTGAGTGATAGGGACAGCAAGTTCCTAAACACTTTTTGGCAAGAGGTCTTCAGAATGAGTGGTACTGTGCTTACTCCAAGCACTAGTTATCACCCCCAAACAGATGGACAAACTGAAATAGTGAACAAGTGGTTGGAAGGCTACTTGAAAAACTATGTTTCGGAGCAGCAAAGAGCGTGGGTTAAATGGCTTCACATAGGCGAGTACTGTTATAATTCTTCTTTTCATATGTCAATAAAGATGTCACCTTTCTTGGCTCTTTATGGTTATGAAGCTCCTAGCTTTGCTGATTTGGTGTTTGGTGATAGCAAAGCTCCTCAAGCCAAGGACTTATTGCAGCAGAGTGAAGATATCATGAAATCATTGAAGAACAATCTTCAGATTTCACAGAATTAGTAGAAGATGTATGCTAATCAGCGGCGTGTTGAGCGCTCTTTCGAGGTTGGGGATATGGTTTATCTCCGACTACAGCCTTACAGACAGTCTACTCTCAAGAAGAGTGGAGCTGAGAAGCTCAAACCTCACTTCTATGGGCCATTCAAAGGTTATCAAAAGGGTGGGAGCAGTAGCGTATGAGTTGGAGCTACCTTCAAGTAGCAAAGTGCACAATGTCTTCCATGTGTCTCGCCTCAAGAAGGCACTTGGACATAATGTTATTGCTTCATCACAGTTGCCTCCTTTGGATGAAGAAGGACAATTGGTTTTAATTCCAGAGGAGATTCTTGATTCTCGAGAGCATTCCTTGAGTAAAAGAACAATCAGAAAATACTTGGTGAAGTGGAAGAACTTTCCTATGGAGGATGCGACTTGGGAGAATGATGAGATTCTGCACCATCCAGGGTTGCGATTGCTTGAGGACAAGTAATCTTGGGGAGGGCGGACTATAATGTCCCCTTCTCAAGCATGATATTTCCAATGACCGTTGGCCTATTCCGGAGACCCATAGGCTATTCAGAAGGTGAAATTAGGATTTCATGTTTCGAAGGATGCTCTTGCTTGAGGTTGGTTGTTTCAATGACGGATTCTTTCTGGGTTTTCAGAGGGCTTCGCAGTGATATGTTGTTCTTGGCATTCTGAGCATTTTCAGGAATTTACTATTTTTAGTAAATTTTATTTCTGGCAGTGGTCCTATTGGTTTCGGCTTGGTTGGCTTTCCATTTCAGACTAATCAGTTGGCTTACTCATTTTTGGCTCTGGGGCATAACTAGAGAGATAAGTCGAATTATTTTAATTAAGTCATGTTTTAATGTTATATTTTAACATTGACCCCTTGGCCTAGCAACTTCACTTTAAGTTGTTTTAAAAGATGTTCTTTATGGGTGGGCGCCTCATTGAAGGAATTAATTATATTTCTTATTAAAAGATTTAATCCAAGCATAAGTTGGACACCAACTTCAAGGAAGAGATAAAGTTTATAATTAAAAGTCAAATATTGCTTGGGAAAGTGGGACGCCATCTATTGGAGAATTAGGGTTTGACTCAAAAAGAAGATTAGGGTTTCGAGAAGGTCAACTGGAAATTATAAAAGGAAGCCATTGGTTCTCATTTCAGTATCTTTTGTCTACAGGAATGTTATGCTGTCGGATTGGCTTTGGGATTGCTTCGAGGAATGTAAGCCTCCTAGCTTGGCATTGCTTCTCGCTTGAAAGATAGCGACTAGTGGTCGGTAGTTTAGTGTTGAGTGATTTGTAGTGGATTTTTGCATTGTAATTCATTGTGTGGTTTAGTAGATCAACTTTATTGCATATTAGTGAGATTCTGGAGTTGCTTTTTCATTATAGCAGATTGTCATTTTTATTCATAAGTCAAAAAATACAAAAAGAATCATTCTAGGTACTGTCTAAATCTCTTTGTCTGGTAGTGGCGACCCTTCTCCCAAAGTTGTAGATTTTTTAATGAAGGCTGTGATTTTTAAAGGCAAATCGCCCCTCTTGTTGGGCCGTACCATCTGTGTTTGCCTTGGGATTCGTGCATAAATTAAATAGAAACTTTTGGGTCTATTTTGTGTTCCAATCTTGGGCGCCTTCATCATTAGGGTCTTTTGCTTTTCGTTTCACGTCAATTGGGTGAGTTGTGAGAGAGATATGTCCATTTTAGTGTGATCTCAGGGTGCTGGTTTTACATTTAAAGGTGCAGATCTGAATAAATCAAAATCTTAAATCTGGTTTTTGAAAGAAGAAATCATTCTTGGTATTTCCATTAAGCAAGGAGAAGTCTATTTAAATGCTTGTTGAATTGTTCTAACTCTATGCTCTTGGTAGGTGAATTCTCTATCATGTTGTAAGTTGTACAGTAGTACTGTCAGCAGTTCTTTAATCTTGCTTAATCTCTGATTTGTAATGCTTATCTTACATTCTGAAGTTGCTTTGTAATATCTTACATCTCTGCCCTATGGTAGCTCCTTTCCCACTCCGGGTTAGAAATCACATTCTGGGTGTCGAATTACTTTCAGGATTCTCGCTTATTTTCCTTAATTGCATTGTAATTCTTAGCATCTCTGTCTCATGGTAGCTCCCATTCCATCTCAATTTGGAAAGCGTATTATTGACATCGAGTTATTTCAACTTATTAGTTGGTAGGGATCCTCTGACCACATGCTCGTCGTTCACGAGCGCATTCTTAGTTAGAGTTCTTTGTATTAGTATTTCTTTAAGACCCTCTGACCAATGCTCACACCTTGCCCACATCGGGATCCTGGTGTACATTCTGGGTAGAGTTGCTTTCAGCATCGTTTGGGTTTAGAGCTAACCTTAACAGGTGCGTATTGTTTGTAACTTGCAATTGAAAAACAAAAAAAAATTGGCTCGGAATATTTCAGAAAAAGAGAAAAAGTGTTTTCAAACAAGAAGTTGTAGAAGGAAGTGAATCAGAGAGAGCTCAACATGAGCATGAAAGCATAAACATTCAAGGAGCTTTAAAATAATAGCAGAAGGTAATTCCCGGTACTAACTTTGATTCATCTGTACCAGTTGTGCAAAATCTCATAAACATGCTTAATTCTTTGAAAGTCTATATCTCTGGACTAGAGGTGCATGTTGGAATTAGTTCTCTAGAAGAAAATTTAGATGATATCCAGAAGAAATGTGCAAATGCACATCAAAGAGTGCTAAAGGAATTGGAGAGTGTATAGGTTTGTGAGCAAGAGGCTCAAGAAATGCTTTCTTTCTGCCTAAATTGGTTTGGCAAGGCACTCAATATAAGAGATGAGATAAGGAAGAGTGAAACTCGGATGATCACTCAAGCAAATATGTACAGATTTACAAATGATAGAAATAATCAGAGGTGGTCCTACATTGTGTAGCTTCAGGAAAAATTATTTTCCCTATAGAATCAAAGGACATAAGTGATTAGGAAGTTTGTGGAACTCAAAGATATGATAAAACTCAGGCACAGTCTTGTATCTAGTGCTCTGGATAGTATTGGTAATCTATCAAAGATTAATCTTAGTCCCAATGCTTTAGCAGATCATATAGATTCCTTGAGTAATCCTGAACTATTTCACAAGACTCTTGTAAATGCGAAAGGTGCATGGGAAGAAGGCAAAGCTTCTTGGAAGGATACCCTGAAGGACCTCAAAGGTTCCTCATCTTCAGGTTAATACAATTCTCCTTGTGTTCATAACTTTTTGGTTAATTCTTGATGCATACACATATATACCTGACCCCATCCTTTGTCATTGATATCAAAGGGCGAGAGATAGAGATGGATAGAGGAAAAACATTTTTGAGAAGAACTGTTTTGAAAGGGGAAATATTTCAGTTGCCTTACATCGGAAAAATGTTTTTGACATGCATGTTTCCATCAATGCCAAAAGGGGAGATTGTTGGAAATGTGGAGCCTTGCAACATGAGCATGAAGTGTATGTGGATTAATCTAGTTGTTCCTGTGTTGTCATTGATGTCAACATGGTGACAACTATATCAGAAGCTTACTTAGTTTACCAGGAGTTGTTCTCTACTAGAAGTGTTCTTTTCTGATGAACTAGTGAGTTGGTTTTTGAGTCTGGAATTTACCGCAAGAAAAGATATGACTCTAATCTCTTAACCATGTTATCATGTCTTATTCAGACAACTATATCCTGGATCTTGAAAAGTTTTGTGTTCTGAGCAGAAAGTTATCATTGATAGAGTTTAGCTTTTTACTCTACAAGTATTCCCTACTCTGCATATTAGTGTGGGAGACTCCACATTTTCCTAAAGAGAACATTCTAATGTTGTGGTTCTAATGGTAGTCTCTATGATGGCAGTATGATGAGAAATTGATGTAATATCAGATCCGAAAGGTGTTTTCCTTGAGGATTGTATGTTGGTTTGGAGTTTTTGTGGTTATGTCCTAGTCTTGGCCGACCTAATGTATGACTCACATTACGAAGACTAGATATACCTTGTGGACATTTTCCATTGATATATGTCAACTTTTTATGATGCACTACATGGATAAAAATGTTAAAAATCATATATGGTGCTGACAAGATTATTTTCGATTTTTTTTCTTTAATCTAATTAGGTTGAACTAATTAATGAATGAGATATACTTTTATATATATAAGATTCTTTGAAGGAAAAAAAGTGATGGTATGTGGTGTAGTAGTGAGGTCTAGTGAAGTGCGAAGAGGATCAAGGGATATGTGAAGATCTAAGCCTAAATGCTTTATCAGTTGAGGATCAGAACAGAATGGTTGAGTGATTGTTGTGAGAGGCAATACTTCTTATTTAGAGCTTCATTGGAACTAAACCCTGCACACAGAAGTTGTATTCTATCAGTTCATACACTTAGAAGTGAGCCATAAATTTTGTATCTTGGTGGTTAGCCATCTTTTGTACTCAGGCTATGATCCTTTCAAGGAAAACGAGTCTCGACAGTGATCTCTATAATATCTTGTATTCGAATATAATATATTATGAGTTAACCCTCACCTTAGTTTTTCCCTTTTTGGATTTTCCACATAAAAATTCTAGTGTTCATGTGTGTTGATGCATTGTCTTTTTTCCATCTCTCTTGTTGATTCAGTCAGAATTGTGATAATGTTTAGATGGATTTTATTTGACTAGTTTTATGGAATACTGATTCTCTCCCCTCTCTCAATATTCCAGATATTCAACACATTCTTTAGAGAATCTTCAGTGCAAGTGTTCTCCTCCTTTCCTTATGCTTTAAAGTTATTATATAATTTTGTAGATGCTCTAGTTATAGGAATTTTATGTTTTCCAAAACCAGGACCTAATTTCTCTTTAGATGACTTTTAAGAGTTAATCAACTCATCAAGAATTTAAGAACTTCCTCTTAGTTTTAAACCCTTGTCAATTTTTTATTTTTCTTTTTCAAGTTATTTTCTCAAAGTGACAATCCCTTCTTCAAGCTTTGAACATTCAAAACTTTTATCATTTAGCTTCGTGTTCAAACAATCTTCAATCCTCTTGCATTCTTCAACCTTAAATTTCAAATCATAGATCACAAGTTTTGCCTCTTTGAATTTAATTTCACATCCATTTCCTCCTATTTGAGCTTTCAATTTTCTAATTTATTATTTTGATTCTTTAGCTTATGCCTTCAATTTAACAATTATCTCATTTAATTTTTTAAGCATGCACTCATATTTGATATTTAGTGTTTTTTCTTCATCTTGATCTTCAAGAGCAGAATAGAGTTCTTCAAAATCAACTTCACAATCATTGGGATTGATTTCCCAACCTCCAGGTTGCATTGCCTCTAGATCTAGTTTTGGAATAAACATGTCATTGAATTTTTCTAATGGCCCCATGTGTTCAAGAGTAGGATCAACGTTAGTTGTTAATATTCTAAAGGAACTTGGCTCTGATACCAATTATTGAACACACTATAGTGTTAAGATGGGGTGTAAATCGACATATATTAAAACTTAACCATTCCCTTTTGTAGATTAAGCATGAAATAACATTAACTGAAAGAAGAGTAGAAATGAAAATCATGCACAATGCATGGACACCAATATTTTTACGTGGAAATACCAATGAGGAAAAAACCACATTAAGAGTTAACTCACAGTATATGAATCCCATTGCTTATAAAAATTACAATGTTATTTAAGGCTCATTGCCTAAGGACTTGCAGACTAAGCCGCACAACCTTAGGGAAAGTTACAATGACACGATGAGATTCACTATGTCAGAGCATGCTACATGAAAATTATAATGAAAAATATAAATATGAATTTATATAAATAAGCATCCAACATATCATGAAGTTGCAATCCATTTTTCACACAATTACGCCATCATTTTGATTTCACACACTTCATATTTAACATACTACTCAATCTTAATTCCAAAAATTTCTAAACCCATCACATGATTTTGACCTTCTATAAATATAACTCTACAACAACTCAAAACATCGATTAGGTTAGCACCAAGATGACTTATAAAATGAAACGTGTGAAACAATATAGGTTGGCTCCAAACATATACATTATGAAAATAAAATGAGTTGCAGACCAACACATGACATAAAAAGAATAAAAACCATATCAACACATCCTCAAAAGAAAGATTAATTAGTAAGAACCAACCATAGATGAAGTAAACAATAATGTCGGCCCAAACAATGACAACACCACCAAAGCTACGGGTAAAAGCAAGAAGTTGGGTACACGAAGAGGGGAAGTTTCGGCCAAAAAAAAAATCTCGCAGAAAACGCGTACGCGTTATTAAAAAAATGCGTATGCGTTTAGGATCGGGTACCTGATCCTAAAAAATGCGTATGCACTATCAAACGCGTACGCGTTATAATGCGTATGCATTTGATAGTGCATACGCGTTTTATAACACATGAAAATTAATTATTTAAAAAAATAAATACTTTTTAGAAACGCGTACGCTTTTTAGAACGCATACGCGTTTTGAAATCAGAACGCGTACACGTTTTAGAACGCGTACGCGTTTCTAAAAAGTATTTGTTTTTTCAAAATTCCCAACCCACATGCTGCCTTGGTTTTAGGCTCGGAAAAGGCTTGGCAATCCGAGCCTTAGCCTTTGACCTGCAACTAAAAAACTAAGGTAGATTGAAGAAGAATGTCTAACTTTGACAACATAGATGATAGACTTTTTTTCTGAATGAGTCTATAAAATTAAAACCCATTAGAGAACACAATGTCTACTTTGTAAATATATAATTTTTGTTAAAATTGGATTATGTTTGCTATTTTTTAATTAATTTCTAAGAAAACTAGTCCTTAAACTTGAAATATTAGGTTTTTTTGGTTTTTTAATAACTTTTTATTAGTTGATTTTCTTGTAAAAAAGATTATATGGGACCAAACTTTAGACAATTCTCTACACAATGAAAAAAAAAAGAGTCAAAAAATATTTTGTTTAGGTCCAATTATGTTGTCCGTACACGTTGATTTGAAAAAACATCAATTAAGGCCAATAAAAATTTAATAAAAAAAAATATATTCAACCAAAAATTATAAAAAAAAATCCAGACCAAACTTCATGTTGTTAGGTCTCTTTTCCTAAAAGGAATTAGCAAAATAATTTTATTTGGGTCAAAAAGTGTTGTCCGTACACCTGCTTGGTATGGTAAAAAAATAGGGACTTTTAAAAAGTGGTTTTTATAGATCCTTATAAAAATGTGATTTCTATAAACTGGGTATTTTAATAATTTATATATTTGGAAACTAGATTCAAAATGATAAATTTCATATTACTGAATTTTTTTAAGATTAATTGTGGAAGTGCCTCAATTTTTCAGTCCAAGTGTGACAAATTATGAAAAACAGTAAAAACATTTCCACTTTTTGAGCTTTTTGTGTACCCAACTTCTTGCATCAACCCCTACCAACTATTCAACTTTGCATAGTTGAGGAGAGACCAAAAAAATTATGCAGACCAAGATGAGAACAATGTAGACTATGCACAATATCTCTTTGAATTTCTCCTGAAGAAATTGATCACCATATGCTAGCGTAAGAAGATAAACATATTGAATTGATGAAAACAAAGCATTTCAGATAGACTATGGCACTTCAAAACATACGATGTTGTATTGTTGTACACTAAAACATCTAAGACTTGCAAGGATGAACCCATGCATCTTTTTGAGAATATTTCCAAGTCTGTACAACCACATATATCTCATTGGAGGAATGTAAAGCATTCCAATCGGCCTTCATCAAAAAAATTCTCTGCTACAACACAAACTAGAACTCTATCACTTATAACTTTCACTGTACAAGGTGTAATGACATGAATTTTTAGATATAAAACCTTCACATATTTATCATCTTATATTTTAAATCACAAGACAAATTCTTACTTTGTGGAAGGATGCAGACAAAAATACCATGACTCTGAATTAGAGTATACACTATGAATTCCTTAGCAAAACTTTTGCAACATATCTCCATGTGCGGTAAAACAAATAGGAATAATATTAATGTAAACATACTATAAAATATCAAAACATGTGTACTTGCCTCCACATCATACTTAGACACTAGGATGATCATAATTATTCCATATACTTAATTTCTGAAAATATCAACAAATATCTCTACACTTCCACTATCTCTGGAGTATATACAAACTTCAACATACACATTTAGCATCAATGAAAACTGTTGTACCCCAAAATTAAATTTTTTGTTACACTTAGACATTTTGAAGAAATGAGTAAAGTCTTGTTAAATCAATCAAAAAAAGGTCAAAATTTGGGTGTGTATGTCTCACATGAGGGCTTAAAACATAAAATTTTCAAAATCTGACGATCTGGGTCTACTCAGAGCAGCTTAATCTACAAACCCAGATCTCAGTTTTTCATCCCTACTTTTTAGGAAAACTACTATTTTTTAGAAATTTTCTAAAAATAGTAACTTTTTTTGGGTTTTTCTGGGTTTCTTTTGAAACGGATATTGGTAAATCTTTCTAAAAATAGAAAGTTGGTCCGATAGAGTTCAAACTGATTTTGATTGGCTCAAAATACATCCATATCAGGCTAGTGCAGTCAGAATCTCAAAATAATCAGTTTTTCCCTAATGGGTCTATTCTGCTTTTTTAGAAGCTCTGAGGTCATCACTGGAGATCAGTCAACTGCAAGGCATCATATTCAACACTCAGGCATTCAACAGAAGGTGAGTTGGTGAGCAAGCACGAAGAACGGAGAAGAAACTGAAAGACTGAAAATTTTCTAACTCTGTTTGTCATGGGCGCCGCAGGAGAGAATAGGCGCCCATCTTTTTAGGGCATTAAATGTTGAAATTAGGGTTTGAGTCTCCAATCAAAGTTACTCAGTTTTCTTCCAGCTCCGCATAGAAGCTGACAGTGCAGTCATCAAATCATCTACTCGCCCGAGATTCAGAGTTGAACAAGGAGGTTTCAAACAAAGTTAGAATGAAAAATAATGAAAAATATCAAAATTTGACTAAGTATGAGAACTTTGGGCGGCCCAGGTGAAGAAGGGCGCCCAAATTTTTGGAGCACCTAACTCAACAGTTAGGGTTTGAGAATATGCTCAATCTCTTCAGTATTCAGCTAGCTTCGCAATGCCTATCTCCGTCAGAGCATCCGACTGCCCAATCTCCAGCAGATTCAAATCAAAGTAGAACATAAAGAATGGAGGTTTGAACTTGAAAATAAAAGGAAGAAGAAAATGGCTAAGTCTAGAGGTCTTTGGTGCCCTAGGAGAGAAGAGGCACCCAAGTTTTCAAGGGCCTAAACAGATGAATTTGTGGATGTAGCTCTAACGTGATTTCTTCAGAGTTGATCAGGCTCTCCATCGAGATATTCCGCACATCAATCAGTGTTTGTAGTCGCCAAATACGAGAGGCTGAACAACGGGTTTGATGAGAGCTAAGAATTGAGATTCAAAAGCAAACATGAGAAAGTGAAAAATATTCTAACTCTGGTGAGTTTGGGCACCCCAGCTTGCTAGGGGCACCCAAGCTTTTGAAGGCCCAAACTGAACTGTTTGATGAAGTTTCTCCCAGGAGACCCCTCTTAATATCTTTTCAGCTTCACATTTAGCATAACCACCAGTCAATCTGATGCCCAGATCACTAGATTCGACAAGATCATTTGTGGAAGAGGAGTTAATGAAGAAACTAAAAATCATTGAAAATGGCTAACTCTGGAAAAAATGGGCGCCCCTGGAGGAAATAGGCTCCCATGAATTTGAAGGCCGAAATGAAGCTTTTAGCCAAAGACGCCTCCAGAACAATCTTCTCAGAACGGGTTAGGCTCTGTGATGAATCATTCAACTCGCCCATCATATTAGTCTACAAACTAGAAATCGAGGTCAAAGTAGGGAGTCAAAGTTGTGTAAAGTTGAAAATATCAAAAAAATGACTAACACTGCTTGAAGTGGGCGCCCCTAGCCAAGAAAGGCACCCAACTTCTCATACCTTAGTGAAATTTTCAAGATTTTCAAAATTTCCAAGTCTGTGAGATGAAAGATGGACATCCAGGTTCAATGAACAGAGATTTTTAGGGTTTTGAAGATGAAAGAAAAAGAAAGCAAGCTTATTTCAAACCCTAAGTCTATTTAATACATCATTTCAATGTAAAATTCATCATTTTTGCAGGTAACATTCAAAGGAGAAAGTTGGAGCAGCAAATTTGAAGAATTTTTCATTATTCAAGAACTCATGTTGGCTGGTTATTCATCAAATTTTTTCAGATCAGCAAGCATAAGGCCTTGCTTTTTCAAGCTTTTTCATCGAGAAGATCAAAATTTTCAAGAAGAAGGTCAAGGTTTTCAGTTTTCAGCCATCTGGGTCTTGTCACCTCATTCTTCTAAATTTTTTTTCAAGAACTTCATCAAGTTGCAGCAGCTGCTTTTTATTTGCATGTCAGTGAAATCCTCTGTGCTTTCAATTTTCAATCATCTGGGCCCTCTAAAATCAGTCTTCTGAAGAAAACACATATCACAGTTTTTTTTGAGAAAATTCCAAATCATAGGGTTGACTACTTTTTCGATCAGCCATCAGTGTTTTGCAAATCTAATCAACTGGGTCCATTTCTAATTGTATTCTAAACAAAACCCAGGTGCCAACTTTTTTCGTGAAAAATTGAAGAAATTAGGGTTCGCTATTTTTTTGGTCTAAATTCAAAATTTTCAAAAACGGACGATCTGGGTTGTCTTGCAACAAAGTTCTGAGCAAAACCCATATCTTAGAAAAAATTTCAAAAAAATTGTCTGTTAGAGGAAGAAAAATCAGCATTCTAAAAATAGTAAGTTGCTCAAAACTTGTCTGAACCTAGGCGAGTTTACAGTCATTCTTCAAGGTTTCTGAAATGGAGTATACTCCCAATATTTTCAAGACTGAATCAGCTCTCTATCATGATTACATCAAAATAGCTGAGACAGACTTGCATCACATGAAGTCGGTGTTTGATCTACACACTTTGGAGAGCGCAGGAAACACTTCAATTAGAAACCTGGAACACTTTGAACTCCTCGCAGCAGCGTCTATTCCTATATCAGTTCAAAGTCTCGAGTTTGTAATCGCTTGCATCAAGCATTACAACCCGGCTACAAGGGAGATTCAATCAGTTGATGGTAGATTGATTTGCAGTTTGAAGCCTGATATGATCGAGAAGTGTTTTTCCATTCCCCCTTGGCCTGAAAGTGTCACTATTTCAAAGGGTGCATGTGAAAGGATATGGGAAATGCACAAAGACAAGTACATCAAGAAGATTGCACAAAGGTGGATGAAAGAGAAGCGTAAGACTTTTCCTAAGAACGTCGGGCGAGGAGAGTTCAAAGATGAGATTGCTATCATAATCACCTTGCTCAACAGGGTAACTAGATCAGAAGACACTACCAAGTTTCAGCCTTGGATGTTTTACGCCATACCCCACATCATGAAGAAGACTGAGTTCTATGATTGACCCACCTTGATCAATGATAGCCTTCATCAGCAGATAATAGAATAATTCCAGTTTCATGAGTTCCATATGGTTTCTTACCTAGTCTACCTGGTGGCCTATCAAGGTCAATTCAGAGGGTTGAACACCGAGGGATCATTGAACGTACAACATATCTATAACTACTATCTGTTGTGACGTTTTTCACACATCGCCCCATTGCAAATGGGGACCCCCTAATTTTGGCTTTGCTTTTCGTTTGTTTTGTTGTTGTCTCTCTTTTCTACTGTCTGTCTTTCCGGGAATGGGCCCGCCGTTGTACCTTAACGTGAAATTTTGGCTAAGTCTAGAAATTAGGGTTTTGAACTTTCCAGCCAATTCGTGGTCGAACGAGGTGAATAAATTGAAAACCAAGATTAACATTAATGTCAGCACATTTCTGGCAGGTTCCCACAAAAATTTCATCGAATTCTGGCAACTTACTATTTTTAGTAAGTGTGCAATTGCAGGCAATTTGTCAACATTTTTGAGATTCTGACAGTCACACTGCGTCCAGAGCAAATCAGGCTACTCACAGGTTAAATTTGAACTGAAGCAGACAATTTGCTATTTTTAGCAGTTCTGCCTTCGGAGGCAATTTTCAGGGCTTAAACGCAGAGTCTTTCAACGCATGTCCGGAGATTCCTTGTGGGTTTTTCGAGACCTTCGCAGTGATGTGACATGCAAAGTATGATGATGACTTTCAGCATTCGGCCTTCGGAGGCCGATATTAGGGTTTGCATGCAGATTTTCGGCGCATGTCAACATTTTCTTTCTGGGTTTTCCAAGAGCTTCACAACAGTGTACCATGCAAATGGAGCTGACCACTTTTCAGAACTTACTATTTTTAGCCAGTGCGTGCATGTTGGAGATTTTTCTGGGTCTTTCTGGGTTTTTCGAGATTTTTCGGGCAGTATGACATGCAAGATCATCCGGCAGCCGATCAGTCACTTTTCTGGCCGCTTTCTATTTGTAGCAGGTGTCACTTGGGCAACTACTCAACACCTCAGAAATGCAAGCTGATCATCATACAACTGAAACGAGGTCAAACGGAGCTCATCTGAGCAACATGCACAAAATTAGGGTTTCGAGCTTCAGCACTAAAAATGAGGAGTCAGAGGTCAAAACGTTCAAAACTGAGGTATCCATCATGATTGACATCCTTCCGAGAAGCTGCTGGCAAAATTTGAAGGCAATCGGAGAACCTGCTATTTTTAGTAGGGCATTTTGGACAAGGGCTATAAATAGAAAGTTGATCTCGGCCTCAGCATACACAGGAAAGTTCACCAACGACGGGCACACTATCCAGATTTCAAAGCAAACGGAGCTAAGGAAGCCTCAGAAACGGGCACTTACTATAAATAGTAAGTCACCTCAGAAACGGCTATAATTGGCAGGTTGACACCTGATCTCAGCGAGCACAAATCAAGCACGTGATAAGTAATCTGTGGCGCGAATTTCAAGGCAATCAGAGTTACAGAGAATGAAGAATCAGATAGTTGCTATTTTTAGCAGGTCAATTAGGGTTTCCTAAAATCAAGGGCAGAACAGGATAATCACTCAAGAACGGCATCCAGTGACGATCACCACGTTTCGGGCATTCAACACGTGAAATTTGAAGACTTTCTGAGCAATTGCTATTTTTAGCAGGTTGCTAAAAATAGCAGGTACATGCAAATATCAGGCATCGGTAGCACAAACACATCCCGAGGTTCAGAACAAAGCAATATCCGGCTTTCTGGAGTCAAAGGTCAATCCAAAGCACAAAAATTGACAAACTTTCTAAAAATAGCAAATTAAGGTTAGCATGATCAAAACACCCTAAATTTGGCAAAGGGGACGTAACACGTCAAATTTGATAATTTTTCGAATCCGGCCAAAACTCGCTACAAGAGGCTGAAGACAGGTGAAATTCTACCAAGGCATTAAGACTGGAAGTAGCTGGGTCCAAATGCGCCCAAGGTGGAGTAAGGAAATTTGAAAATTTTCTAAGTCACTTAAATTGGAAGCTCCACTAGTAAAATGCACCCTTGAGCTTCAAGATGATTGAAAAATATTCTAAGTACGGAAATTGGAACCTCCTATGGTAAAATGCGCCCTTGGAGGGAAAGTGGCATTGAAAATTTTTCTAAGTATACAAAATTGAAAGTGGACCCTTGCAAATGCGCCCAAGGTGATGTGCAAACTCTCCAAGCGTTGAAACTGGATGGAGACCCTCTCATATGCGCCTAAGTGATTGAACTGGAGGTAGGCCATGTTATATGCGCCCAGGGTCAACTTAAAGGTTGCTAAGGGTTAAATTGAAAGCTTGATGTGGGATATGTGCCTTAACCTGTGGAGAGTTGAAGAAAAGTCTAAGTGTTGGAAACTAAAAGTGTAACCCCCTAAATGCGCCCCCCTCATGAAACTTAATGCTTGGACCCTTAAATGCACCCTAAGTCAAAAAGTGAAAGTTGACATAGCCATATGCACCCAGTGTTGAAAATGGAAGCTAGGTGGGTGATTTGCGCCTAGTCAAAGAATGAAAGCTTAGCATGTTAAGTGCGCCTTAGTATGAGGAGGTGGTCATTTTGTCAAAGGCGTTGAAACTAAAAATACAACCTATCATATGCACCCTTGAGGTTTTGAAAGTGAATGTTGATCATATAAAATGCGCCCAAGTTAAAATTAAAAGCTCAGGGGGTCATATGCGCCCATGACACAAAATGAATGGAGACTAGCCCAAATGCGCCCTTACAAGTTGATTTAGCAAGAAAATGTTGAAATGTTGAAAAATGGAACCACAGGGGGTCAAATGCGCCTTGGTTGAAATGAAAGCTTGGCATGTTATATGCGCCCCTGGGTGTTAGGCAAGCAAGGTGAGTATCTAGGGCGTTAAGTTAAAAGTATCACCACTCATAAGCGCCCTTGATAGCAAATCTGGAAAATGCGTGGGAAATTGGAAATTGCTAAGTATCAAAGCTGAAAGTTCCCCCCATCATATGCGCCTGGAACCAAAGTGAAGGTTTGAGGTCTTGTTTGCGCCCAGGGTAAATGGGGGCCTCTAAAACGTTAAGGTGATTGAAAAGTGAAAGTTGACATAGTAAATTGCGCCCCCTCTTCAAACTGGAAATGTCACCTATGAAATGCGCCCCTGGGTGTTCAAGGTAAGAAAAAAAAAGTTTAAGTGTAAAATGGAAGTTGACCCTCTTAAATGCGCCCTACTTGAGAAGAGATGCATAAAATTTTCTAAGGGTCAAAATTGGAAGCTCCACCCTCCATTTGCGCCTTGAAGGGAGGATGAGGTTAAAATTTCTTTTTAAGTGTTGACAAAAATGGAAGTACTACTTATCAAATGCGCCCCAGGCATCAAAGAGGCATGAAATTTTTCTAAGTGCAAAAATTGGAAGCCCACCCATTGAAATGCGCCCAAGGTGTTAAAAGGAGCAGTGCTAAGCGTTGATAAAAAAATTCTTTACAGGCAAAGTGACTGAAGACGGAGGAACGAAAATGTTCTAAGGCAAATTCTCCCCTGATACCCAATATTGATGGAATTTAAATATTTTTCTAAGTGTTAACAAATTCCACCTCTCTAGAGGAAAATACGCCTAGACTTGAAGGAGATGAATTTTTCTTAAGACATGAATAAATTGACAGGTGAGGAGTCCGATGATGCTAGCTTCGCAAGGGTAATTAAAACTTTTTTTTTCCCAAGTCAGAGCAAGGAAATGCACCTGGAATTGAAGAAATGGATTAAATTTGATGAAAATCATTTTTTTTCTAAGGTTCAAAAAATTCAAAAAAATTAAATGAACCCGTTCATTGGGTACCCATGGATTCGACGCATTCTGAGAGAAATTTTCTTCTGGGTATTAAAGATTGTTGATGAGGAAGGGATTTTAAAATCTTCTACACTTTGTCGAGGCCTTCAGGGTGAATATTTTTGATGGGCACCAAGTTGATGAATTTCCTAAGGGAAATTTGAATTTTTTTTTTCTAAGGCAAGGAATAAATGATGTTGTCGAAGATAAAATGCCTCGGCGGATGAATTTGAAAGTGATCGCCTAGATGATTTTTGATCAAATTCCTGATGAAGGAATTTCTTCTCAAGCCAGAGTCAAATGAAATATCAAAGTAAAGAGCGCCAGGCAGAATACAAGATGGGTTGGAAATTTGGCTAAGGCATGAAGAAATTAAACGCGATGTTGGGCTCTTGAAGATCAAAGCGTGAAAATCAAGTAAGTAAGGTGAATTTATATTATGATGTGTTCTAATGCCCTTCTCCTTGCTTGTTTTGCAGGATGAGCGTGGAGGCCAAGTAATGAAGCACGATGATATTACAACCTTCGGAAGAAGATAAAGTTATAAGTTTCACATGAAGTAAGAGAAAGTTGCAAGAAAATGGCTAAGTGTTGAAGAAACATTTTCAAGACTCAAGATGGAGAAAAGAGCGGAAGTTCGAGCAAGGTTGAAGAACAAAGTCAAGAAGAAGATCGAGAACAGTGTGAACACGTCTGCAAAAGGGAATCTTCTAGAAGGAATAATGGACATTATGGCTCATTTATTACCCCTCTCTTTTGTGGCGGTTTTTAGGGCAAATCATGTTTAGGGCTGAGGTGGCACGATCTGGGCCATCCAGCCGATTGTAATCTGAGCCGTCCGTTGGACTTGGCCAACTATAAAAGGGGGAGTCCCCCTCATTTGCACCTCAATTAGCTTAGAGTTAGACAGTAGACATAGAATAGAGAGATAACTTAGAAGTAGATTGATAGTGTAGTTGGAGGAGAAGGAAAGTTTTCCTTTGAAAACTTTTGTAAGAAATTGTCGTGTAAAACTTTCATAATAAAAGATCTTTCATTGATGGTGAAATTCATCTTTGTTGTGGATAGCTAGCGAGGTTTCTTCATCCCTTCTACTTCAAGTAGCGTAGAGTCTAATTTTCATTCCATGCAAGTAGATAGTAATTGTGGAATGTGGTGTTTGATCTAAGCAACTTCGTCTATCCATACCACTAGTGTATTTGCTGATGGTGAATGCGCCTTGTGTGGTCAACTGGAATATCATGTACTTAACTTTGATCATGATTTGTATGTTTATATGCGTCGTTGTGATGGTATTTTCATGCTAAGTTGTGATATGAACATCTTGAACTACTCCTTTGAAGATTGCACCGGTTCTGTGGAGGCTGTCCAAAGCGAGGCAAAGCAGAGCCTGGTTGAAGCTTGTGAAGTTGAGCCCCATATCTCACGCCTTAGAGTAGATTAGAGTCTTCTTAAACCTGCACCATTTCATTCAGTACTTTCCGGTTAGAATAGGAAACAAGAACTTCATAGACAAATCTTTCGAGCCATTTGAATTCCTTTCTCCGCTGCCGAACAATTCCGTAAGTCCCTTTGACATACCAGCAAATCACATTGAGCCAAACTGAGCCTATTCGCACTGAAAGAACCTTGGAGTTGAACGCATGAACTTTCTTGCAATCTTAGCATGCGGAATACTTTGATCAAGAGAGAATAGGGAAGCCGCTGGCAACTTTATTCTGCGTTGGTGCGGTCATGAAAAACACATCAACACTATCCCCAGTTAGAATTCACGAAGTCACTGCATCACTACAAGAGAGTGAACGAGGCTTTTCTAATGTACACGATGCGGGACCTGGACAATGAATTGCACATCCGTATCTCTTCAGTTGCCAGGGCAGCGATGGCAGAGTGGGTAGATTGGTTCATACAATTTCCTACTTTCACTTATCTCAGAGTCTATGGATATTCAGGTGCCCCGCTCATGTTACCAAGGTACCCGTCAGACGAGGTCGTCTTCATGGAGTTCTTAAGGTAGGCCCATGATGTCCACGCATTCTTGAGGAATAGAAAGAAACCCGCCCTCAATTTTCCATTGGGACTGGGAATATATACATGCAGAATAGCAACAGATGCTAAGACAATGGGAGATGAGTTAGAAAAACTCAGCCTCAAACCTTACAACGAGAGACGATCATTTGAACCTCATGGTGTCTACACTGGCCGACTTGAGAAAAATTATGCTCATATATCTGCCCTTGAAGATTTTTGTGCTAATTGTACAGATGAGTTCGAGGTGCAGAGGCATAGTTACAGCAGGCTCACTCTTCACCAGATGAAAGACTACTTATCAGAAGACATAGAAGGGTTATCAGATGATGATGAGGATGTGCTTCTCCAGATGTATGCTTAGAAGCGAATTGAAGATCAGCCCCTTCCTCAAGTTAATTGGGCTAATAAAGAGTCCCTCTCAGTTGAAGACAGGAGAAGACAAATCCTTGAACATAGCAAGGTTTTCCCAATCCTTAAGAGGAAAAACTCCATTCCAGTAGCAGAGCCGCCAAGGAAAATTCCCTCTTCTTTTAGAGCACAATCGAAAGGGAAAGGCGTAAGTCAGTCTCAAGATGGTGTGAAGGGAAGCAAGTCAACCAAAAATGTAAGAAGGCTGGACTTCTTAGGCATAGTCATACAAGAGCCAACAACGGTCGAAGCAGAAGCTCCTCCAGAAGAGCCCATACCTCAGAAGGAGATAGGAGAAGCACCCTTAGCACATGACTCCATAACACTAATAGGGTCTTCACCAATCCACATCAACCTTGATATTGAAGATGATGAAGAAATTGCAATTGTACCTCCTAAGGAAGTTAGTAAAGATACTACCGTATCTTGGCTTGAGAACTCCTTGGGAAGGGTAAGAAGAAGACCTTCATATCAGGTGAATTTTGATGACCTTGATAACATCTATCAGGAACCTCCTAAGAAGAAAGAAAAGAAGCAAGTTCACTTTGATAGGAATCTTGATAGAGAGATAGTCATGGAGACTACATTACCCCCAGAGGACAAGAACAGGGATGAGGTGAATATGGATGACTTCGTGATGGTCAAGGATAATCTTGGTAGAAATACAAGACATGCAAATGTGAGTCTATTCAGAGTTGTGTTTGAAATTCTTCAGGAAAGAGTGCTCAAGGATGGTGAAGACAAGGCAGCCCTTAAGGCTGAAATACAACAGCTCAGGCTTTATATTTCTAACCTTTTCCATGGTTCTTCACAAGCTACCCAGCTGCTGCCCCAGGTTTTAGAGACACCAGCTGATCACCATTAGTTAAAATAGCTGGTCATTTGTGGGAAAGAAACTCAAGAGTGGATCGAGAGTTTCATTGTCAGAGGAAAGGAGATCTTGGCACAAATGTTTTAGTTGAGAGAAAACGCTCATGAGCTACATCAAGGTATCCAAGGATTTGAACAAACAATGGCTGAAGTAAAACCAAGGCATGAAATCATCATTGCTGATTTAGATACAGCCTATGGTTCAGCAGTTTCTAAAGAACACAAGAGGCAGATCCTTGCTTGGAGAGAGCGTCATGTTTTCAAAGTTAAAACTTATGAGAGGATATCCGAAGAGTTTATTGCCTATAGACAAAGGGTGATCGAATCTCTTCTTTTCATCAGTGATTTTATCACAGAGATTCCTTCTTGATACAGTCTTGAAGATGGTTCCTACGTTGGGCTTGATGAAGTGCAAGCTCAATTTCAGAGTGTTGTTCGCAGCCATGATAGCGGAAATCCGGTTGGCGGGAGAATGAGTCATATTTTGATGATGTTAGCAAAGTTTGAAAAGGCAGCCAATGAGGTAGAAGATTTCCTTAGGTCAGTTGCAGATGGTGAAGATATTTTAGAAAAGCGGTGTTTTGCTATTGATGGCATAGATGCACCAAACCGAGACACAATTTCTAACTTTCTAGCGGATGTGATCGAGCTTTAAAAGTAGCTTTCTTCTAGAAGCTTTCTTCCCGCTTTCTTTCTATTCTTGGAATAATTCTTATTCATTCTTTTAGAAGAGAAAGAAGATAAATGTAATAGTTGGCATTTCCCGTTTTTTCTGCTTTCTTAGGTGTTAGATGTTATCTTCTTTCTAGATTTAGAAATAAAGCTTGCTTGCTGACCAAGCCCTAGATTGTGAAAGCAAGGAGATTTTAGGGTTCCCTAATCCTCTGCTTTCCTATAAATAAGAGCCTTTGCTCATTAGTTTTCTTTAACCATGCTAGTGATAAAAAAACGTTGAGCCTATTGTGCCTTCTATTTGTTATTCAAGTGTTGTTCAATTCTTTTATGATAGCAAATTGTTGAGTCTCTTTTAGCCAACAAGGAGTTGTTGTAATTGTTGTTCCAATTTCCTAAGAACAAGTTTTGCAAGCCTCTTTAGCTGCGAGCTCTTGTTAGCTTTTGTTCCAGAAGTTTGAGAAATAAACTCATGAGCCTCCTTTTCCTTGACATAACATCTCAGATTTTCATTATTTGTGTTATGCTTTTATGATCTTAATTTCAGCTTACATTGAAGTGTGTAGATGTTTGTTGGAAAAGAGTTTATTGAAGCACTTTGTCAGAGATTCAACCTTGTTCATTTCTAGTTTCTCTTGCTCTACGTATTACTTGAGAAGTTAGAAATGTCTTTAGTTTAAGTTAGTCGTAGTTGAAGTTCTTAAATCAGAAAATCTCAGTTGCACCGTTTGTGTTTAATAAACCTTGTGCTCTAGCTGATAAAAAAGATAGGCAACTTAGTTCTTAGTTTACTTTCTTTCAACACCATCAGCAAGAGGGAGATTCCCATCCTAATTTGAAGAGCATTTTTACTGTGCATAGCTATCCATTTCAAATACGCATTCCAGAGGTGCGAATTTAAATGCCAACAAAAACCAATATTGAGTTGAAATAAATGAAAATACTTATTTCCAACAATTTATCTTTTGTATTATAAAGTTGAAGATCAAGTTTCAGATATTTTAAAGATAAATTTCTCCATGAATGTAAAAATATAGGATTATAACCTATTGAAGGGTTTGATGCAAACTCCCCAAGTAAAGCTTAAGAGGGGTCTTACAATTAATTATTTTGTAAGGTAGGGGAACCAACCACACCAAGGCTCTAGGTCTCAGAGAGCCGAGAGCAAAGGGCTGCCCTATCTTACCTCAAGCTAAATGGGTGTTTAGGTCAAGGATAGAGAATGAAGAGCACTCTTAAGTGCTTCTATCACTCTATAGATCTGAAAGCTTGAATGGGACTAGAAAATTTGGTTTCTAGAATCCGAACTGCGCCTTAGTCATCTCTCTACTCGAGGATGGCAGTGTTGAATTAGGATGACAGCGCAGCACACTGGCGTCTCTCTGGTGCACTGACACCCATACAACCAGAAAGTGTGAAATACAATGTGGGAAACGAGAAAACCTACTAATTGTCTAGCTAACTAAGTTTAACGAAATGAACAGAATGTTAAAATATGAGAAATAACTATATAAATGGTAATGAAGGTAGATGGAAGTGAGGGTGAAAAAGATCCACTCACTGAGAGTCCAGTTCACCAGCAAGCTCTACGCACATGGACACCTACACACAACCAAGAAGGGAAAAATGTTGGGGTTATCTAGGGTTTTTCTTTAGTCAAACCCCCGTTTTGGTGTTTCTACCTCCATGGACAACCAAGAAAGCCATGAAGTAGAAAATGCAATAAAGGAAAGAAGAATATCAAACACTACAAAAGATACAATGCTATTCTATCAAACCACAACAAGAAAAGATAGTGGAGCGATACCACCTCCACCCAAAGGCACTCAAGGCCAATGAAGGGAGAATGCAAGACAACGAGCTTGGAAAAGTTGACACGGCCACACCTGTGACGAAGGGAGGTCTCACAAGACTCCAAGCTTGCAACTACTATGGTAGCACAATACGTACAAAATGAATTTGATGGAGTAACACGCTGCTATAATGATCAATGGATGCAAGTTCAAGTGAAGTCTAGAATTGTGAAGAAGATGAGAAAGATTGCTAAAGAGATGAAGTGATAGTGAAAATTATGCATTTGAAGGAAGATTAGGAGGGAAAGAGCCATTTTTGGGTCAGTTGGTTGACATAGAGGCATCACGCTTCATGCCTAATGAAGAACGTAACATCCTTGTGGACACTAAAGGTAGGAATCTATCAGGGATGATAGCATGCCATGCAGACATCCACGCATTGTGCTCGCATCCCTGAAAAATATTTCCCCACTGACACACAAGACAAATGCCAAGTGGATAGAAGGTAGGTGATTGGTGTGGAATTTCACATTCGCGTTTGATTTTATAAGGTGGAGGGATCTAAAAGGGGAATTTACACAAGGGGTGAAAATTCGCTCCTATACATTTTTCACCCACTTTAGCGAGCACAAGTGTCAATGAGTGTTTACTAAAGTAGATCAAAGAGTTTAGAAATGTATACATGAACCGTCGAGGAAGAAGATCGCAATCTAGCAAGCTCAAAAGCAAAGGACAGGTAAAGAAATCCATAGGTACTTTGTCCTGAGGAGGTTTGAACAAAGGACTCCATAGCTCGTCAGAACTACACAGTTGCACAAAGTACACCGAAGGCCCACAGAACAAGGATGGAAAAATCCCACAAGATGCAAGCACTTCATAGGCCCTCGGACCTACAAAGAAGGTGCCCCCTAGGTACTCTCTCCTTAAGGAAGCCCAGTGTGAGGGGATTCCGCAGAGTCAGTCTAGAAGCAGCTTCACACGCGCACTTGCAAAGCTACATGTTAATTCATAGATAAAACATGTTAGAAAAAAAAAGCAGCCATGCAGGCAAACAAGCAGATAGTCAAAAAATTGAAGAGCTTTCAAAGGGGTCCTTTGGGAACCCTTCAAAAGAAAAAGGGTCCACTCAAGGAATGTAGTGTTTGAAAGTGAGAGATTGTTTTTTCGCAAAACAATTCAGCGTCAAGGAATTTGAAAGGAAGAAAATTCCCCCTCACGAGGAGAAGGTCGAGGCTTCTCCCGTAGGAAAAGATGCTCCCTCCTTTGAGGAAAGTTCTTCAAGTTCTTTCTTTGTGAACTCATGACAAAGGAAACATGTTCTGCTAGGGGTCGTTGTTGAGAATGTGATTTTTTGAAAAATATTTTGAAAGGAATTTTGAGAAAATATTTGTTAGCCACCAAATGCATTTTTTGAAAATCAAAATTGACATGATATCCCCCATTAGGATGGTGTGTGCTAAACGTAGAGGCACGTGACATCCTAAAGAGTGAAAAACAAGAATGAAACAGTGATGTTGTGGCCCATGAAAGATAGCGAGATGCAACGTGGTGATGTTGTCACACACATGATGGACACCACATAGGTACCACAACATCACAAAACAAGCACAAAAGATAAGAGAACATTAATGTAAAGAAAAATAGCAACATCACGAACAAGGGACATAGGGCCGATTTGATATTTTGGGGTCAGAGCTGTTCATAAATATGTATAAGTATAATAATAGTATATTTAATGAACTGTCATCAACCCCTACTATATTAGACCATATGAAGAATGTACGAGAAGACAAAATAAAAATAAAAAATTGGATCAACATGGAAGGGAAGCCTAAACGACCCAACACATTGCATCATCCCCAATTATCAAAAATCAATACACATAATAGAGGAAGAATGATGTGACAAATAGAGGAAGTTGTACGACACATAATCACTCCTGTATCCAAGCACCTACAAGGGTGACAAGGGTCATCTAGGAACACATAATGCAAGAACGAGGGAACACAAACACACACACACTCTACACTACAGATAAAGAAGAGGCACCCCCCTAACACTCAACAACCAAGAGGTCATCAGCCTCCCAATTTAGATCATTATACAGGGAAGGAGTATGAGCCTGCAAGGGCGGAATGTCAAGGGGGGAACCCTCCAATCCTCCCATAACAAGAGCCAAGGAAGAAGGTCTCACAAGGTCTTCTCCACTCGGTTCCTATGGAGCAAAGGTCACTGACTTCATAAAGATCGTTGAAAGGGTCGAAACCTCGTCCAAAGAGTTAAACATGCACTTCATAGGAGTACCATGTATTTCCTCAATAGATGAGGGAATGGATGCTTGAGATTCACTACTAGGCTCACCAAGTGACTCAGGAGCACTGACGAACTCTGAGGATGTTGAAACTTCTTGTCACTAGGATGACGTATGCTAACATAGGACCACCCTCTGAAGAAGGTGGACTCCTCTTATGCCCCCATTACAAAAGAGGCCAACCTCCATCTTCTAATTTGTCAGAGGATGCAAGTTCCCCACAGACAAGGCAGAAGGCATGGAGGAGGAGAAAACCGCAGCAGACACCATCGAGGTGTTCAACATGTCCATGGGCTTAGAGAGTGACAGGATGTCTAAGAAAAACATCAAGAGAGGACACTTGACCGATGGAGCAATAAACACCTACACCTTTTTAGGGTTAGGGGCGTTTACATTCATAGCGAGAGTTAAAAGCAGCACTGAGGTTGACTGAATTGAAGCAAAGAGGATGAGAGAGGACAACAACAGTCCCTAAAATAGGGGTGGTCAACTCCCCTTCCTTTGCATAGCGGCCTGTTCAGTTGCCAGAGCCTTTCATCAACGCTTGCGCTCATGCATTAGGCGATTCCTGTGACTCCAGGAGCTAGAGGCCAGAAGCTGAGATGGAACAGAAGGCCCTTGCTTGGCCATCGAAGTGTCCATCATAGTCGTTTAAGGGAAAAAATCCTGGATGAGAGAAGGAGGAAGAGGCTGAGAGGAGGTTGGACCAATAACAGGGGCAGTCAGCTCTAACATTTCAATGGTGGGCTTCTTCCCATTCACTGCCTTGGGAGCAAGAGTGGTAGGAGGCCGCAGAGGCCGAAACATAGAGGACTCCCCATGAGGATGTTGGTAATACAAGGGAAAAAAACTGAGAGGGGGGGTGAATCAGTTGTCACAGAAATTCAAAACTTATTCAACTTATTAACCTTATTCTTTGATTTGATTATTAACCATGAAAACATAAATCATCAATACATCAGAAACACACATAACACCAAGATTTTTTATGTGGAAACCCTGTTATGGGAAAAACCACGGTGGAGGTCAGTCCACAAGATTATACCCTGTTAAAAGTATAATGAAAATGGAATAGGGGAATGCACATGCATTTAGGCACACTACCTAGAGCTCACTGCTTAATTACAAAGGAAGACACACTGTCTTACAAAGAGATTTGGATTAAAGCCATTTGAATTTTGAACTGAGAAAATAGCATTTGCTAATGCCTAATTATAGTTCCAATTAAGCATATGAACACTTCTTCACTCTTCACTCTTCTTCACATTTCTTAACAATTCTTCACACTCTGCTCTGCCTTCAAATGATTTAGAACATTATTCACACACACACACAGAAGCACACCTTTTCCACCCTTAAATTCAAATAAACAATCGCTCTTATATATACGCAACATGAAATTTCATCGCTGCAAGTCAGCCACAAAGAAATAATAAAATGAATATAAATTGTCGGCCCAAAACATTATAGATTATCAATGTGAATCAACCAAGGTTGGCCACAACTTAGTGAGGACCCAAATCAACATCTCCAACATGAAGAAACTTCAATTAATTTCTCCTCGAAGATCCACAACATGCTGCAAACACTATGTCGGCCAAGAACAAGTAAAACATGAACACGCAAGAGAAAATTGCCAACCACGATCACAATGATCAATGCGGACGTGCAAAAAAGATACAATAGATCTAGAAACATCCACAAGCATCACAAATCACAAGAGAAGCATCCGCAATAACTGAAGTAACTGAAATATCATCATCTTCAATCAAGAACACCAACTGAGGAAACATAAAAACTATTTGAATGGAAATATTCATAACTCGATCAAATATTCATGCGGATCTTTGAAACTCAACGTGCATAAACTAGATACACTCAGAAAAAAAACCCTTTAGTCCACAACCTTTGATCAACAACGTACAAAAATAACCACCATACTGAACTTCACTTCACCATTGACAACCTAGAACTTATTTATTACAATTTTCTCAACATCCCCGACATATACAACTTCAAATATATTTATGCTAATAGTGTTCACATCAATGACAGCCACATATCATCAACACAACCACAGCATCCAAAAATCTCCCCCTTTGGCATTGATGGCAACACATGATGTGGAAAACACCATCAACGCAACTAACTCCTTAGGTTTTGACTCATCTTCTCCTCAACACTTTCACATAATATTTGTCCCCATAAGGCTCTTCTCCTCAGATAATCACTAGTTTTTCACATGACTCTTCTCCCCCTTTGAAATCAGTGACAAAGTTCTCTAAGCTCTAAACCACATATCTAAATTTCTAAACATTTGACTACTCCCCCTGAGTAGCAGCCACCACAACATCAATCCGAGACAAGATATGACTATGAAATACACAAATTGATGAAATGCAATGCATCCTTAGTTCTGATTAGGAGGGGAATCACCCCTAACTTCCCTCTGAGATACTCAAAAGTATCCTTAGGCAATGACTTGGTAAAGATGTCTGCAATCTATTGCTTAGTAGGCACATACTCCAATCTGACTTCCTTTTCACTTACCTTCTCCCTCAAAAAGTGAAACTTGATAGATATATGCTTTGTTTTTTAATGCAGCACCAGATTCTTGGAAATGTTAATAGCACTTGAGTTATCACAGAATATAGCAATAGGCTCATCATATATAATTTTGATATCCTTCAACATCTGTTTCATCCATAGGACTTGAGTACAATTATTAGCAGCAACAATGTATTCGGCCTCTGCAGTAGACAAGGAAATGGCATTATGCTTCTTGCTTAACCATGAAATTAGCTTCTTACGCAAGAAAAATGCTCCACCACTAGTTCTTTTTATGTCATTCACATCTCCTGCCCAGTTAGCATCAGTAAAGGAACTCAAAGTAAGATCATCATCTTTAGGATACCATAGGCTAAGATCAAAAATTCCCTTCAAGTATCTGAAAATTCTCTTCACAACAATCACATGAGATTATTTTGGATTAGCTTGAAATCTTACAACAATACATACAACATTCATGATATCGGTCCTAGTTTGAGTTAAGTACAACAATCCACCAATCATTGATTTGTATCTTGTCTGATTTTCTTTCAGAGAATCATCTTCTGTTGTCAACTTGCATCCGGTCACCATGGGTGTACCAATTGGATTTGAATCCTCCATACCGAAATTCTTCAGCAATTCCTTCACATACTTGGACTGAGATATAAAAATCCCTTTATCTAACTAAGTAATTTGAAATCCCAAAAAGAATTTCATCTCACGAATCATAGACATCTCAAATTCATTTTGCATCTCATTATCAAACTTCATGCACAAAGCATCATCTCCTCCAAAAATAATATCATCAACAAAGGCTTCAACAATCAAATCTTTATCATCATTCTTGAAATACAAATTAATATCAGCGGTACCTTTGTTAAATCCAAGCTTTTGCAAATACTTGTCCAATCTTGCATACCATGCTCTAGGGGCTTGCTTGAGTCCATACAATTCTTTCTTCAACCGTCATCCCATATCTTCTTTATCAGTCAATTGGAATCCATCAGGTTGCTCAACATACACTTCTTCCAATTCACCATTTAGAAAAGTTGATTTTACATCCATCTAATAAACTTTGTAGCTCTTCTGAGCAACATAGGCAAGAAATAATCTTACAACTTCAATTATAGCAACAGGGGCAAACGTCTCTTCAAAATCAATTCCTTCCATTTGTGAATATCCTTTACACGCCAATCTTGCTTTGTTTCTAACCATTTCACCTTGCTCATTCAATTTGTTTCTAAAGACCCATTATCTATTTGTGAATATCCTATCCTTAGGTCTGGAAGAAAGAATCCATGTATCATTCTTTTCAATCTGTTTTAACTCTTCTTTCATTGCTTCAATCCAATGCTCATCTTTACATGCTTCATTCACACTAGTAGGCTTAATCTTTGAAATTAAGCAATACTCTTCTGCAATATTTCTCCTAGTCTAGACACCTTTGTTCTTATCACCTATAATCTGATATTTTGAATGATTCAATCTTACATACCTCAGAGTCTTCTTAGGATTTTCTTTAACTTCAGGCTCTTGTGATCTTTCTTCTGCTCTTTCACCACTTTCTCCTTCTTCTTCATTTTCTTGATTTACCAGATTGATTTGCAATTGATTTGTAGTTTGAATTTGCTTTCCTTTGTTTGTACTGTCATCCTGATCATCATAGTCATATCCACCAATTTTGGATAGTGTACCAAAGTCTTCATCACCCTTAACATTTGCACTTTCAACCATTTTTTTCAATCTTTTATTGTAACACCGGTAGGCCTTACTTTTAGTAGCATAACCCAGAAAGATACCTTCATCACTCCTAGCATCAAACTTTCCTATGTCTTCATCTCTCTTAATATAACATCTACTTCCAAATATCTTGAAGTATTTAACAATAGGCTTTTGACCAGTCCATAGCTCAAAAGGGGTCTTACTAGTATCACCTTTGATTTGTACCCGGTCAAGTGTGTACACAACGGTACTCATGGATTCTCTCAAATAGATATGAGGAACATTTCCTTCCAACATCATAGTTCTAGCAGCATCTTCAATTCTTCTTTTTTTCCTTTCCACAACTCCATTATGTTGAGGGGTCTGCGGTGCAGATAATTGTCTCTTTATTCCATGTTCTTCACAAAAAGTATTAAATTCACCTAAAGTGAATTCACCACCTCTATCTGATCTCAAAAATTTAATCTTCAAACCTATCTCTATCTCAACCATAGCTTTAAAGATCTTGAACTTTTCTAGTGCTTCAGATTTCTCCCTTAAGAAAGTAACCCATACCATTCTAGAATAATCATCAATGAGTAACATGAAATACTTGTAACCTTGTAAACTTCTAACCTTAGAGGGACCACACAGATCAGTATGCACAAGCTCTAACAATTCATTTGAACAATGTTTTCTACTTCGAAATGAAATTCTAGTTTGCTTTCCCAATTGACATTCCTTGCATATTGCATTGGTAGGTTTCACCAACTTAGATAGATCTCTCATAGCTTTAGTGGAACTTATCTTGACAATATTATCAAAGTTAACATGACACAACCTCCTATGCCATAACCAACTTTCATCAACTTGAGCAATCAAACAACTTTTACTAGCAACACTCAAGTGAAAGATATTACCTTTTATTTTTGTACCTAATGCAATTTCATTTCTGGAACTCAATATTCTGCACTTTCCATCCCTGAACTGAACATTGTATCCTTTATCAACCATTTTACCAACACTCAAAAGATTATGCTTCAAGCCTTCCACATACAGAACATCATCAGTATTATGCTTACCATCAAGACAAATGCAACCTCTTCCACGGATCACACCAACTGTATTATCACCAAATCTCACAACACCACCATCATACTTTTCCAAGTTTACAAACTTACTTTTGTCTCCTGTCATATGATGTGAACATCCATTGTCAATTACCCATTCATATTTTTCTTGAACTCAAGCAGGTAGGGCTTTCTCCACATTTGTACAACCAACAAATTCAGTAGATACAAGATTATTTTCCTTGATAGCAATAAATACCCATTCACCATCACTTCTATTTCCTTTATCAGATTCATCATCTGCCACGCCTTCATCAACAGTATAGTAACACTTCTTGTGAAATCTAGGCTTGTTATGTCTTGGTTTAGCAACTCTTTCCGGACACCTTGATGCAAAATGACCTATCTTATTGCAAGAAAAACATTTAAGAGGTAATTTTCCTTCATACTTACCTTTTCCTCTTGGTAGTCTTTTGACAATAAGTGCTTCCAGCTCTTCTAACTCTCTTCTTCTTCAATCTATCTAATTTCATCCTCATACTTGAATGTATTTCTAGATGAACTCTCACCTAGATCATATCTCTGTCTATCTCTTTTGGAAGTAGTAGCCTTAAATGCATATTCAACCTTAGGAACAACATCACCAAATTTGCTCAACTCAGAAGCAGTCAGCTTACCAACCAATGTATCTTTGGTTATGTTTGTTACAATCCGGAGCTCTTCAATAGCACTAGCTTTGACTTTGTAAGAATCAAGCAGGGATCTAAGCACTTTAACAACAATCTCAGATTCATCTATCTTTCCACCAACACATCTAATACCACACACAAGTTCATTCACTCTTTGCATGAAATTATTAATGTTCTCATCATCACCCATTCTCAACCTTTCATATTTCCCTTTCAAACTCTGCAACTTAGCAATCTTCACATTAGCATCACCTTCATACAAGGTTTCCAACTTTTTCCAGATCTCATAAGTAGTCTTTAGATCCATAACATTTGTAATCTCAGAATCAGTCAAAGCACTCAACAAAGCTTCCTTAGCCCAGATATTATACTCAGCATATGTACAATTCGGTGGAATAACATACCTATTACTTGTGATGCTCCCGTAGGGTTCACCAATGCATCTCTGATGGCACTCCATTTGAGTCTTCCACAAAGAATAATTTGTTCCATCAAATCTGAAACTATCCTTCTTGTAACTTGTCATCCCGGATCACCTTAAGTTGTTAAACTTCTTCCAAGGAACCTGCTCTGATACCAATTATTGGCAATACAAGGGCAGACAACTGAGAGGGGGGGTGAATCAGTTGTCACAGAAATTCAAAACTTATTCATCTTATTAACCTTATTCAATGATCTGATTCTTAACTATGAAAACATAAATCATCAACACATCATAAACACACATAACACCAAGATTTTTTACGTGGAAACCCTGTTAAGGGAAAAACCATGGTGGAGGTCAGTCCACAAGATTATACCCTGTTAAAAGTATAATGAAAATGGAATATGGGGAATGCACATGCATTCAAGCACACTGCCTAGAGTTCACTGCTCAATTACAAAGGAAGACACATTGTCTTACAAAGAGATTCAGATTAAAGCCATCCAAATTTTGAACTAAGAAAATAGCATCTGCTAATGCCTAATTACAGTTCCAATTAAGCACATGAACACTTCTTCACTCTTCTTCACACTTCTTAACAATTCTCCACACTCTGCTCTGCCTTTGAATGATTTAGAACATTATTCGCGCACGCACACAGAATCACACCTTTTTCACCCTTAAATTCAAATAAAAAATCGCTCTTATATATCTGCAACATGAAATTTCATCGCTACAAGTCGGCCACAAAGAAATAATAAAATGAATATAAATTGTTGGCCCAAAACATTATAGATAATCAATACGAATCAACCAAGGTTGGCCACAACTTAGTGAGGACCCAAATCAACATCTTCAGCATGAAGACACTTCAATTAATTTCTCCTTGAAGATCCACAACACACTACAAACACTATGTTGTCCAAGAGCAAGAAAAATATGAACACGCAAGAGAAAATTGCCAACCACGATCACAACGATCAATGAGGACGTGCAACAAAGATAGAGCATGATCTAGAAACATTCACAGGAATCACAAATAACAAGAGAAGCATCTGCAACAACTAAACTAACTTAAATAGCATCATCTTCAATCGGGAACACCAATTGAAGAAACATAAAAACTATTTGAATGGAAATATTCATAACTCGATCAAATCTTCATGCGGATCTCTAAAACTCGATGTGGATAAACTAGATACACTAAGCAACAAACCCTTTAGTCCACAACCTCTGATCAACAACGTACAAAAATAACCACCATACTGAACTTCACTTCACCATTGAGAACCTAGAACTTATTTATTACAATTTTCTCAATATCCTCGACATATACAGCTTCAAATGCATTTATGCTAATAGCGTTGACATCAATGACAACCACATATCATCAACACAACCACAACATCCAATAGAGGATCATTCCCCTTACCATACCGAATAGGCCTAGGCATCGTGGGTTGAATGGGAAGCTCGAACATTGGACGCTTGGGCTTTCACTAAGCGAGCACCATAGGATTCTCTAGCAAACACCTAGGAGTAGAATCTAATGATGCCACAGCAAGGCGACAGGAAGCGACAAGTGGGACAATAGTTGCAAAAGAAGAAGAAGAAGAGTACAAAGCACACTTCTCATTTTCTCTTTTTCGAGCCAAGGTGACATCACTATCAACCTTTAGAAAAGCCCTATGTGAGATGGAATAGGGAGATGCAGGGTATATCACTTTAGGTGTTAAGCGCCCACTCTTGTACTTCGCATAGGTCTAGTATAAGAGGTCTATCCTAGGAGGTAGCAAACTAATAGGTGTAGGCCACAAGTGATCTGACAAATAGCTACCATGGTCAACTAATAGTTTATAGCCGATGTCATGGATTACATGTGTTGTACCCTCATCGATAAATTTCAGACACTTATGCACGACTGAGGGAACTGCATTCTTAGCGACCAACCAGGGGATACCCAGCTTCACCCTAAAGAGTTTAGACCTCAGGATGATGTCAAAAAGGAAGTTCATTGATTTAGGTCCAACTAAAATGGACAAGGTGATGCAACCAAGGGGAGGTATAGAATGTTTGTTGTGTGTACGAATGGTACTCTCAGATGCATCATACCCATCTTTGTGCAAGAAATTGATCAAGATAATCTCCTTAGTTATAACATTCAACCAACACGTTGGGTCAACAAGAACACCTATCACAGTGTTTCTGTTGATTTGCACGGGGATGTATAGAGGAGATGGCTCTCAGTTATAACCCATCAGCAGGTCCTGTGAGGTGAAATTTATACTAGGAGAACTACTCGTAGGTTACATGGATGGGATGGGAAGATGTAAAAAGGAGGCCATCATGCACACTAGAAAAAACTTTCACAAAGCCCCTAAAGGTTTTATAGTTAGACAGTGACCCAACAAAGGCTTCATTTTGCAATTCCTACATAACCTTCCAACTACGCCAGTAGGGGTCATAGGTCGAGTTGCAAGGCTAGGAACCCCACAACACTTACACCCACAACACTCCTAGGATACAAGGAAAGGAAATTTCAGTACCTCTAAACGGAACCAAAATGGTTCATTTGGGGTTCACCAAAATGTAAGGTAGAGGGACCAACCACACCAAGGCTCTAGGTCACAAAGAATGGAGAGCGGAGGGCTGCCCTATCTTACCTCAAGCTAAGTGGGTGTTTAGGTCAAGGATAAAGAATGAAGAGCACTCTCAAGTGCTTCTATCACTCTACAAATCTGAAGTCTTGAACGAGACTAAGCAAGCCGATTTCTAGAATTTGAACTGCACCTCAGTCACCTCTCTTCCCAAGGACGACAACACGAAACTGGGATGATAGCATGGTGCATTGGTGTATCTCTAGTGTGTTGGCATTTGTACGGCTAGAAATTGTGAAATATAGTGTAGGAAATGAGAAAACCTACTAACTATTTAGCTAACTAAGTTTAACGAAATGAATAGAAAGATAAAATATCAAAAATAACTATATAAATGGTAAAGAAGGTAGTTGAAAGTAAGGGTGACGAAAACGAACTCATTGAGAGTCTAATTCGCTAGCGAGCTCCACACACACATACACTTACACACAACCAAGAAGGGAGAAATAATGGGGTTGTATAGGGGTTTTCCTCAATCAAACCCCCACTTTGGTGTTTCCACCTCCATAGACAACCAAGAAAGCCACGAAGTAAAAAATGCAATAAAGGAAATAAGAATATCGAACACGACAAAAGATACAATGCTAATCTATCAAACCACAATAAGAAAAGATAGTGAAGTTATACCACCTCCACCCAAAGGCTCTCAAGGCCAATGAAGGGAGAATGCACGACAACGAGCTTGGAAAAGTCGACACAATCATAGCGGTGACAAAGGGAGGTCTCGTAAGACTCCAAACTCGCAACTTTTATCGTAGCACAATACATATGAAATGAAGTTGATGGAGTAACAAGCTACTATAAATATCAATGGATGCCAAAGAGTTCAAGTGAATGTATAGAATTGTGAAGAAGATGAGATTGATTGCTAAAGACATGCTAAAGAGATGAAGTGATAGTGAAAATTATGCATTTGAAGGAAGAATAGGAGGGAAAGAGCCATTTTCAGGTCAGTTGGTTGACATAGAGGCATTACACTTCATGCCCAATGGAGAACATAATGTCCATACAGACACCAAAGGCAGGAATCTGTCAGGGACGACAACACACCATGTAGATATTTGTGCGTCACGCTCACATCCCCGACAAATATTCCCCCATCGACACACGACAAACACCAAGTGGATGGAAGGCAGTTGAGTGATGTGGAATTTCACATTCAGATTTGATTTTCTAAGGTGGAAAGATGCAAAAGGGGAATTTACACAAGGGGTACAAATTCACTCCTATACAATTTTCCTAGGAGAAGATTATTTATTATTTGTATTATTTAAATACTTATAGGAATATTATATAGAAATCCCTATAAGTCTTGTGTCTCATACAAGTATCCTCACACATTTGTGAGGATGAATCATTTTATATCTCCTCTTTGGAGGAATATTAAGGCTTAGGTGTAGCCTCCTCATGAGGATTTGGACACCTTGCACACACATAAGATGAAAGGTGGCATGTATAGAAATGGGAATTACTTATGCAACTCCTTTCTCATCTCTATTAATTAAGGTGCTTCTCTCCTTCTTCATAGTATTCTATGCTTAATCTATACCTCTCTATCTCATTGTAATCTTCTTTAGACTTTATGCAATCTTAATAATATAGGGTTTTTTAATTTTTCTTCCACCTTATAAAATCTTGTGTCTCATCTTGGATATTTTGTGTCCTTCCTCATGGTTTTCATCCTGGATGGTGCTATTTTCCTTCCAAAATAACTCTTGGATTAGTAATTTCCTTTCATTTCATTTTATTATTACTTTCACTAGCTTTTGAATATTTTATGTGTTAGCACTTAATTCTCCCACCACAAATATATAAAAAAATTAAAAAAATAAGAATCAAGTTTCTAGTTTCTATATGTAGTATTGTATTGAGCTAAAAATTATAAGATTTTTTTACCTAGTGGAGCTAAATAAAAGAGTTTCTCCTCCACACCCTTGTACAACTTGAATAGATAGATGAAATATAGAAAGTTTGATGCAAGAGCATCCAGGGTGTAAGAGCAATCTTGCATCAATCAAAAGAAGTTGTGTTGTTCTTTTGGAATAAGGGTTGAATTGGCTTGAGTTGGCTAAATATGGAGGTCTCCAAGAGTTTGGGATTTAGGAGTACGCAGCATGAAGGATGAGTGAATCTCGATGTCATCCAGCATTAGTCAACAGATTCATTGGAGTGACATGGTGAATTTGGAGGGACCTTGTTTCATGTCCCTTCGACATAGCGATGGCAAAGGAAACAATGAAAAATAGTAGCAAAGACTTCATATTGAAGGGAGATAAATTTCGGTGTGACTTGTTGGTGAGTCCCTTCGATACTCCGACAAGGTGTCATTGGTGTGTTTGTATCGAGCTGACATACCATTTTTCGGTGAAACATCAAAGTGAGTCCCTTTGAAATCCTAATGAAGCATTTCATCGAGGGGACAAATACATTTTGGCGGGACCTAGATGCTAGTCTCTTTGACATGCCAATAAGGTGGGACTCGATAGAGTGTGGTAAAGGAGAATGATGACGTTAGCAGGACATGTGGTGATGAGTGTTTCATGATATATCAAGTCGTACTAGTGACATTGGTTGTACAGTGATGACAAGGATGACACATAGGTAGTGAGGACCAACCGATCAAAGCTACAAAGAATATCAACAGGACATTCTCATTTCAGTGCGAGTTGTTACAACGTCCCTTCAATATTTTGATGGGAACTTCATTGGTGAGACATCGCCATTTTGGAAGGAGTCATTTGGGAGTCTCTTCGATGGAGTGATAAGCATATAGAGGTGGACAATGACGTGTGCTAAATAAGGTGATGACATGTGGCATGATGTTATTCGTTGATTTCACATTGTTGTTGTGTATCAATGTGATCATTGGCCAAATGATTTCAAACATGAAGTTGATGGATGGAAGATGATTTCCTAGCACAAACGAATAGAATTAAAGTCACTGATAACTAGGTAACTACGTGCAATATCTCATTGCTTATTGGACAAAAATGACAGTACTAAGGCAAGGCAAGCAACAAAATTAAATGAAGATCAAATTACAGGAAACCCTAGATGGTCGATGAGGTTAGAGGGAAAGAGATTTCTTGTTGGAGAAGATAAAGAGGAAAGTATATAAACCCATCAAGAAGAGAGAAGATAGGGGTTTGGTGAGAAGAGAGCTAGCAAGGAAGTGAGGCGGCTAGAGAGCCAGACAGAGAGGCTTGACTATAAGGTCATGAGAGCCTAGAGCAGAGTTTGGCTCATATTTGTAGTTTTATGAATGATGTACTCAGGAAGCCCATATGATGGCATGTAATGTTGTAATGTCATTTCAATAATAAAAGAAAGATTTTCTTTTCTCTTGCATTTTTGTTGTGCAAACCTATGTTGTTGTGGTGATTTTTGGTCTATAAGGGGAGTACCCTTCGTCAAAGTTCATTATTGTGTATTTAAAATGGATGTTTCTAGAGAATCAACATTTCCAAATTCATAAATAAGATATAGTAAATCTCACATCCAATTCATCAAGAACTTTGTCTCTTATCCCAACATCTTGCACCATCTTATCAATGCATGAAAAAACACCCACCATGACATCCTCATCAGCCTTAAATGCATCAATAATGGTATGTATTGGTTGGTGGAGTTTATTTGTGCATCTACGATCAATGATGCACACAATAATATTTTTTCCACCATAGTAATGAAAATGACCTATTTGGCCTTATCCATTGCATCATAAATGAAACCAATAGGCATTTTGTTTCCATCCACCATACGAAGAACCCTGACCAAAGGTTCTATCACCTAATAAATTGAAAACAAATTCAAAATTATTACAAAATTAATCCCTAAAAAAATCAACAAATGGATAATTTTGTATAAAGTTTATGTTTGTGTTTGTTACTTGACCTGATTAAATCCTTTCCATTTTTATGGAGAAGTCATCAAAAATTATTATTGTAGTCTTCTTCCTTTCAACTACATTGTAAAATGGAGACTCTAACCAAGCATTAGACACAATTTTTTTTGATAAGAGGAATTGCGAAATGAGTGATTTGAAAAGTGAGAAAGTGAATAGTAAATTGTGTCACTCTTGGTCACTCAAATTCCTTATCATTTGTATAATTTCTTATCAAAGAAAGGACATGAATATGGTTATAGATAAATCTGGTAACCTATTTAATATCTTCAAGCACATTTTTGACCCACTCGGTCTTCCCAATATCCTCTAATAGAAAATACAAGCAATTTGGAACACAAGGAGTCCAGGAAATAGTATGATTCCTCTCCATAATAAGTCTCCCTCCAACTACATATGTTGTTGCATTATCCATAATAATTTTGATAACATTCTCAACCACAACCTCTTAGATCACCATGTCCAATAGATTGCAAAAAATCTTAGCACTTTTGACTTAATCTAAGGAATCTATATAGACTTCAAGAACTCCAATGTGTCATTAGAAGATATTAAAAAGTTTTGGAGAGTCCTATTTCATCCATATATCCATCCATAGAATAAAATGATGCATCCTTTTCGTTGTGATACTTTATTTTGATAATCAACCACAAATCATGTATTTTTTGCAACTACCTCTAGAAATGACCCACTCAAATCTTTAATTTTGGGAGTCTTAAATCCCTTCCTAAAAACTATTAACACATTCACCAACACTTCCCAGTATGGGTTGTTTTCCACTTTGAAGGGTAAATTATTATAGTACCAAAAGTTTATTTCTGTCATCCTAGCATCATGGAATTCTTCTTTATTCCAAGCGATAACTTCAAGTGTGGGTTGTGCTCTTGGAACATTGTGTGGAATAAATAAATTTAGTGATGATGAAATAATATGGTTAGATGTATAAAGAGAACCCTCAAGACTCTCACCAGTAGACGAGTGTGGATGAAAAATGTTTGGAGTTCGGGTAACAAAGGAATCTGTAGGTACATTCAAATTCACCACTACTGAGCTATTACTTCCTTTATATTTTTCTTTCCAACTTTTTTCATTTCATACTCACCAAGTAGGATATTCATCTCTCTAGTAACCTATTTAGACACCTTTAATGATTCCTTTATATTTTTCTTAATTATGTTAACAAGGTGGTATTTTAATCTATTAATTCCTCTTGTCATAGGTTGCTTGCATTTATTACAAGTGATTTGACCCTTAATAGCTCTTGGTATCCTATACTACCATTTAGGATCCCTTTTACCACTCATTTGTGTTGAACTTGACATTGTTGTTTCAACATGGGAAAACAATCAGTATGGTTTTATAAAAAACAATAGGAAGAAAAATGATAAGCATTTATTTAAACAAAACTATGTAGACAAAGAGATCCTAGATCTAGCTAGTAGATTGCCTGGATCAATCTTTTCTTGTACCAACATTATAACTCAAACCAAAAATGTTTTCAGATTGGCTAATAACCAAGGAGAGCTAATATGTCCTTGGCTTAGTTCATTTTTTTCCAAGGAAATTGATTAAATTATTATGAATTTATTTCCCTAACTTACTATAAAAACCTAATCTAAAAATATAAATTATTCATACAGATGAAGCTATAAATTAAAGGAAAAGACCTATCTAAGCATGGTAGATATCTATGAACTTGTCATCAAAAAATGAGCTAGTATTGAATGGTCAAGGGCGAGGGCACCCTTGAATGAGTAGAATGATTTCAAATCTACAAAACCCCAATCTACAACCTACAAGTATGCACTTCTCTTTACCATATTGAAACCTATTGTCTTCAGATATGAACCTACAAAATCATGACAAGGAGAGGGAAAGGGGTGGCTATATATGAGTTTTCCTAAATCATACCCCCATTTTGGTTTTTCTACCTCCACGGATAGTCAATTTGTTGATTGCTAAAGTGTGTGCCCTGAACATTAATTGTTTCTAAGGCTGTAATGAGCTATAAAATATAAAATATATGGTAAAACCATAATCAAATGTTCTAGAGAAGGATTCCTAAATGGCACAATCAACATCAACCCAAGAGAAAGTCAAATACTCAAGGGAAAACGACAATACAAAAACACCTTACTTAGGGCAGAAGGGAGATTGAATTCTAAAGATGAGAACATGTTGAAAAAATTAATTAAGTGCTTGAAAGAAGCCAAAGGTATCTCCAAAACCTACATTCCATCTTGTCCTTCCATTGGAATCAAACTCCAATGATTGTGCTAAACTTCATTAAACCTAAAAATTGCTTGTAATTATATAAAATAGGATGTCAATTTTAGCATAGCTTCACTATAGTTGTAATTATATCTTTTAAAATAATAATTCATGCTTATATAGTGGAACAAAAAAATAAATTAAACTGTAGGTTGACTCATTTAATTTTAAATTTTTTGTATTAGTTTACTACCATATCTCCAAATTGAAATCATGTCACATAAATTAAATATCAAAATTATTGAGAAAAAAACCTGATCTAGGGTGCCTTCATCCCTGAACACATGTTTTGTACACATTAAAGTGTGATAAGATATGCCTAATCAAAACTTATCCAAAAAATGCACATTTTTTGAGGTTAAAATGATGAAATTTGATTAACAAGACACTTTTAAGGTAGTATTGACATGTTCTGTTGAGTTGAAGGGAAAAACCAAAGATAAGAAGTGGTCCTAAAATAAAGTAAGGGAGGGACACCAAAGGGAACCATAAATAAAGCATGAAATTGTGCTTTCACCCTTAGGGAGCATAATTTAGGATGCTACATTTAGCCCCCACTTTAGCAGTCGTATAACACTAAATACATATGCAAGCTAAAATACATAAAATTAAATCATAACATATAAAAAAGGATATCCAAAAGGATATTATAAATGATATATAACATCACCCAATGAGAGAATGAAGACCCCATAGTAGTAACCTATAAACCACAACATTAGAAACTACATCATGTGAAACCAACTTATTATAAATTCCAAATCACCATGCACATAAAAAAAATGAGTTAGTCCAAAACTTGTAAGGACAATGAAATTTGAGGATAGATGTATGCCCCCCTGTTTTTACTTTATGAATGTAGAAATAGGGTGGCAATCTTTTCCACATCGAATTGATTAAGGTTTTGATCAAAATGTCATTTACAAAAAACACCAAGCCTAAAAGTAATGGAGAAGAATGAGGGTAGAATCAAGATTCCAGCGTATCAAACGACATAAAAATGGGAGTTCACAAGCCCATGTTGTGATGATTTTAGATAAGAGATATTTGAAAATAATATAGATGATATATGTATTATTGCTTGATTTTACTATAAGTAATAATTATTTTAACTTTTTCACCATTGATTGTGAATTTTAAGTTTGAGTATATTGAGTAAGTTTGAGTACCCCTGGGAAGGAAAATTCCACAAAAACAATCATACAACACATCTAATCTAGAGGCCCTAAGAGACCAGATCACGCGTAGAGTTTCAACATGAGAGGTAAGTCATGCTTTCACTTCCATGCATGTAGGAGCTTAATTTATAATTTTTTAAGAATATTTGTAAATGTTTGGGTACCCCTAACCCAAATAGGTGTCATAGACCTATGTGGGTTCCCTAGCCCAATATAGGCACCCTAGAATGACATGGGCACTTTAGACCTGCATGGGTGACCTAGTCAACTATGGAGCCCTTGTCCAGTCTATTAGTCTTAAAATGTATTAGTTTGACTTAATATTAGTTTGATATTGTTGATATAACTAGTGGATGAATGTTTTGTTGTTTTACAGGTACCACCATAAATATGGGAGCACTTAGGAGGTGACATTTATATATACTCTTACGCAACCATGCTATGCTACTATAACATGCAAAGCAAAGGAACCTGAGAGATGTTGGTATATTGTGGATATATACCATACTAACCGAGGAATCACAATGTGATGTTGATGGCACTCATGGGGTCATGAGACACAAATACCTATACCTTCCATCATTTGTCAGTAGCGATGAGTGTAACCCTTGATGATGTGTATAATATTCTATGGTTACATGTACAAGGTAGGATCATAAGATTAAAGGAGGGGAGGACACTAGATGATGTCCTAGATGACTAGCTAAATTGCATAGGTTGAGCTATGCTACATGATGGCAAGGGACATATATATTTTTGATGGACTCTATACGGTGAGGTAGACATCCCCATCATTTATTGGATATTGATAGTAACCATAGCACTTGTAGTAATAGTAGATGGATGAGGCCTTCATGAGGACCTTCATGAGGACCTTGTGTGTATCATTCATGCGATGGAGGGCCAACATACCATTTTTTCTTGTGGGAGAAGTATGCTATCCCACATTTACTACACGATCTTGGTCAATATGTATATTATGATGTATAGAGCTTGATCACATGCACTCTTCTCTAGGTATGGAAATCCAAGAACATCACATGTATGCAACCCATAGGATATTTGATAGAGCCAACATGGACATATCCTCAAGCATATGCCTACCCTTTGAAGATACCATATCCCTATCATGACTTATTATATTAGCACATTATATTTGATCAATTGGACATTGAGGAGATGATCTAGAGGCCATATAAGACACTACAGACTTGGGAAAGTTCACCACAATAGCTGGTGAGAATGCAACAAGATCATATTTTCATTAGTCGATATGAGTATATTGTTATGCCACTTTAGTATGATCAAGTAACTCAATAGTTTGGTTTCCTTCAGGCAGTCTCTATTCTTTAATTGACCTATTTCCAATTGACTCGGAATGGTGCCAGACCTTGAGACACAACTCGACTGACCATTTTAGACATCCCCTTGAGTGACTCTGATGATGAGTAAGATGCACATCTTGTGTTTGACGGTGATGATGTTGGAGTGATATTCTGTATACTAGATGGTGGAGCACCATATTTCTAGATCATTTATTTCATGTAGACCATCCTATCAACAATCTTAGGCCATGGCCCTAAAGTACCAAGGATGAGGAGGATAAGGAGGCGAATGATGATGGTGGTGCATGTAGAGATGATGATTAGGAGGATCATCCAGCTGTAACAATAAGAGGAGATCCCAAGGAGTAAGAAAAGGTTGATGACGCCCCTGGGGAGAGACCTAGGTCTCATGCTTGTGTATCACGAGTGTATCCCATGACACCTAAGAGATCAAGCATATATGAGAATGGGGAGATTAGAAAAGTGGTTACTATCATAACCCCCATCTTCACAAGCGAGCCCAAACATAGCTATATTGATTTCATGTATGGATCCTCATTGATGAGTTGGTGATCCAAGTAATATGATGTGGTTTTTTATATAATTTTGTAGCATATTGAAAGTATTTAATTTTAAATTAGATTTATATTATGATGTATCTAAATTGTTTCTATGTGTTAGTTCTTGTAGTCGGAAACTAGGATTGAATCAAATTTATGTATCGAGTCGTGATTCGAGGTGATTACTGGTGTGTAGCTATATGAGCTTGTGCGGGTTGATTATAGGCCACAACTGAACATAGGGTGACATGTTGAGATTTTTGATCCCATGGAATGATTGAGAGTTGTATATGAGGAGCTTAGGGTAGAGAGGGATCAAGATCTGGTTGATCTTCAAGATTTGAGAGCAGGAGCAACTGATTTTACTGGTCATGCTTTAGATGATCCTACAAGAAGAGCTAGATAGAGTGTGAGTTGAGAGGGATCAATTCATGCAACAATGTACATTGATGCAAGAGATAGATGGAGGGCTTATATGTGATATCATGAATCTATAGGAATGAAGTATATCTAGGAGTTACTCACAATCTATTGTATCACGTCAAGCACAACCACTAGACCCTAAGGGGTTTAATAGACACAAACATGTAGGCTGATGATATGATTATGTATGATACATCATATTTTGATAGCTTTGTGATATGCAGATGTATATGGACACTATGATATAAATATATGAGAATTGTATTTGACATGTATATGCTTATGTAATGTTTTTGTAACATTTGTGATTTAACTAAACACATGTATTATTTTTATTAAATGTAACCAAATATTTGTTAATGTGGATTAATTAATATGAATAATCAGTTAGATACACTTTTGATTAATTAAATAGTCTAATCAATATTATTTAATAAATACAACAATGATTTGATTGATCCAGGTAATGAATATGTGACTATGCGATCTAATTAGACAAACTAATAAAATTATTTAATTAAATACCAAATTCTTTCCAGGTGCACACATGTTGAATTAAATTCTACTATGATCTAATTAAATAACTAAATATTATAAAAATCTAATTGGCACGGTACACCAACTACTAAATTGTATATTAACAAGTAATTATCAGTATTAAGAATTTAATTTAAAATTCAAACCCTTAAATGTTTGTCATGGACGAAGAAATGCAACATCAAATAGAAAATGAACTTAGCTATCTAATCTACATGCTCTAAATTATAGTGTACCATTCAAAAAATGAAATGAATTTAAGCATAAAATTTATGCAAATGCATAGCATTAATAGGTTCTTTGAGAGACATACTTTCTATCATAGAGAGATTATATGGACCCAATTCATAGATGTTTGTGATGATATTGGGTCCTAATCAATTTAGGCTGAACTTTCCTTTTTCTACTTGTTTGGAATTAAGTTTGTGTTGATTTTTATAAAGCGCCAAGTCACCAAATTTGAATGACCAATGAATACCACCACCATCATATTTGCATTGATGACTTTTATAATAATTTTGTAGATATTTGAGAGCATGCATGCATTGTTCATACAACATATCAAGTTTCTGAAGCTATTGTTCTCTATAATAATTATCATCTGGGATCCCATTGGGAAAAACCCATAATGAAGGAATTTCTAACTCGAAAGGCATGACCGCTTTGGTACAACACACAAGGTTATATGGGGTAGTTCCTATGGCCATAGGAACACTTGTATGGTAAGCCCATAATTCATAAGAGAGTTAATTATGCCAATCTATACCATAGTTGTTAACATTTTTCATAAGATTTCTTCAATCTTTTTGTTAGAAGATTTTTCTTGGCCATTTGATTGAGGATGATATGGTGTAGAGAAGCGATGTTGTATGTGAATTTTTGAGGAACATGTTCACTTCATTATTTTTAAATGATATACCATAATCCAAAACTAAAGCAGAAGGAAGATTAAATTTATGCAATGATATTATCAAGGGTAAATCAATAGATTACTTTAACAATTGTGGATCAAAGTGGAACTGCTTCAACCCATTTCATGAAATAATATGTATCTATTATAATAAAGGTGTGTCCTTGAGAAGGAGGAGAAATTTTACCTATAAGATCCAATCCTCGTACAAAAATGGCCAAGAAGAGACTTGAGCATAAAGTTCTTGGGCATGAGCATGAATTGAACTATTGTGTTGTTAACACTTAGAGCACTTTTTGGTAAAGGCAAAAAAAATTTGTTTCATATTTTTCCAATAGTAACCGATGTGAAGTAATTTCTTACCCAAATATTGACCACCAACATGTCCTCCACAAGCAACTAAATGGGCCTCTTCTAGGGCAATGTGGATCTGTTATTTGTTAAGACAATGAGGAAGAATACCATTATATGATCTTTGATATAAGATATTAGATAAAATGATATATTGCACCTTGATTTTTCAAATCTAAGCCTGGCTAGTTTTAGTAGAAGGGTCAAGGAAAGTACCATCACACAAGTATTACAATATGTGTGAGTACCATTCTTTTGAATAATTACTAAGACAACAAACTACATCTTCTTTAGAATTTTCAAAAATTGATGGATAAGTGACATTATGAATAATAAACTTGAATTCCATGGATGAATCATCCATAGATAAAAGGGAAGAAATACTCACCATTTCATCTACGTGTCGATTATATTTCCATAATATGTTGTCAATAGTGTAATATAAACTTCAAAATTTAAAATATGTCTTAACATATTTCTTACAAACACAATAGAAAAAAATTATTTTTATATTGCAGTATATAAAATCTTATCAAGTATGAATAATATAGTATACATGAAATTATTTACCAACATCATCATATTATGCTAATAATATTGTGAGGGAATCAGATGAAGTAGAGGTGTAAAGATGAAAAGGATGTCCCAATGCAACTAGTTGTAAAACAAGAGGATTAGTCAAATATTGTTTGAACTTCTTAAAATCCTTTTGATAATAATCATTTCATTGAAAATGAGGATGATTCTTAAGGATTTTGGTGAGGGGGGAGTTTCATCCTCTAGTGATAAAATGAACCAACTAATAGCTTGAATCTTCCCTTGTAAGCTATGAAGTTGAGAATTTTTTTTAGGAGGTGGCATGTTAACTATGGCATCAATTTTATTTGTCTCTACCTGAATACCCCGATGTGACATAATAAAACCTAATAATTTACCACTATCCACACCAAAGATGCATTTATGAGACTTTAAGAATATATTATATTTAGAAATTCACTAAAAGATTTGACATAATATTTTGACATAATCTTTGCATGAAATGAATTTAGCCAAGATATCATTGATATAGTCCTCTAATATGTTATGAATGAATTCATGAAATTATATTAGTTTCATAGCCCTTTGATATGTTGCTCCAACATTTTTTTATCCAAACAACATAACCACCCAACAAAATGTTCCCCAAGGTGTAGCAAAAGTTATTTTAAATTGATCTTGAGGATTAATGAAGATTTGATTATACCTAGAAAAATCATCCATAAAGGATAGTAAAGAATGTATAGCGATAGAATCAATAATAATATGCATGTTATGAAGAGGGAATTATTCTTTCAAATAGGCTTTATTAAGGTCATGAAATTCAATACACATTTGAATATGATTATTAGGCGTAGTGACTACCACAACATTTGATATCCAAGGTGGATAGTCAATAGGGTGAATAAAGTCAGCTTGTAAAAGCTTCTCAACCTCAATCTAAACCAACAAATCCACCTTAGCATTCATTTTATGAATCTTTTGTCTTACTAGTTTATTATCATCATGCAACACAATATTATGCATGACCACTTTAGGATCTATGTCAGGAATACCATAATAAGACCAAACAATTAATTCAATAAAATAATGTAAAAGTGTAGAATGTTCTTCTTGTTCACTAGAGTCCAAACACTTTCTTATTAGAATAAACTTTTCAAGATTATATGGGTCTATTGAGACATCAATAATATCTCCTACAAGTAATATACTATAGTTTAGGAAATCAAGAGGATGAGAGAATTTTTGGGGTATTTATTGAGAGTTTAATATATCATATGATGTACAAATTTCTTTCTTGAAGTGTGCTTCAACATTTATCCAATCGGGAAATCCACAATCATGATTGTATTGAAGTAAATTATTATAAACTCCCAAAAATTCTATTAAAGACTCATCGATTGGGAAGATATATAGTAATAGTTCTTCAATAGTAGAATTTGCATCGATCATTTCAGGATGAGCTAGATTAGGTGATAATGGAGGTTTATCTTGAGAAATTGTATTTACATTAAGGAAAGGCCTATGAGAGGCTTTGGTCAATTTCAAAGGAGGATAAACAAGTCTAATAATTGAACCTTATGTATAGAGTTCTAGAGGGACCTTGATATGTTGTTTCTTTATAACACAACTATTGCCTTCATAATTGGATTGAGAGAAGATTCTAAATCCCCTTCCACAAATATATTCCATTTCCTTTGATGAAGGTGGTTTTTCATTGATTTTATCATCAAAGGAGGATGTGTAACTAGCATCCATTATATAATTAGAAGTATTTATATTTGTAAACTTAGATACTTGAGGAGAGGTTATTGGAGATTGTGTGGATGTTATTGAGACATCTTTCAGTTCTTCAAGATTTTATGGTGAAATTTTGTACTCTTCAATGAAGGCAAGTGTAAAATCTAATGAACCCCAATCATCATCAAAGATATTAGTCATAGGTGAATCAGAGTCATCAATGTCCTTATAATGTGAAGACAATGGTTCCATTTTTGGAGATGGAATCAAAGTATTAAAGGGTTTATGAATAGGATATTTATGTCCTATTTCAGTTTTTAAACAATATTTGGACTTTTGATCTACCTTGACCATATAAACCTTGTTGTATGTATATTTCATTATGTGGTGAAGTCTAGAAGGAAATCCACCCATGGTATGAATCTATGGTCTACCAAGAAGAAGGTTATATGAAACAAAATTAGGCATGACATGGATAATGGTAGATAAGACCACATGCCCTACTTTAATAGGTAATGTTTTTATTCCTAATGGTTGCCTAGCGACAGTATAGATGCCATGAATAGAAAGACCATATGGTTTAATTAGAGATTCATCTACACAAAGTTTATGTATAATGTCAATGCTACAAACATTAAGACATGATCCATTATCAATGAGAGTATGTCTAACCCCATAATGATTAATAATGACCATCATCATTAGAGCATCATATTTCTTTTCAATCTTAGAAGAAGGTAATTAACTTTGATGAAATATAATATCTAAACTTTTTGTATTCATACCATCCAACAGAGCTTCTACATCATTCAATTTAAAAGGTGGCACAAAAATCTTCTACAAAGCCTCTTGGAGCATACTATGGTAGGTAGATGAATTTTGAATTAATTCACAAAGAAAGATATTAGCTAGATTATCAAGAAGCTTCTCAAAAAGATCATACTCCTTACAATTATGTTGAGGGATAATAGATTGTGGAAATGGAATTGAAGAAGGAATAATTTCTGTTTATTTAACTTGTTTATTATTTTGAGTGTTGTATGTATGAGAAAATGCATGATAATATGGTTTTTGTGACACTTTTTTGTATATGATTTTTTTTAGTAAGTTACATCACAAAATTTTAAATGTGATCAAGAGGTTTTGGTTGATTTTAAGGAGGTACAATAATGATAATAGGTTGATTTTGTGATTGATGTTTATGAGATGGAAAAATGATAAGTCTTGGTGTTATTGAATCTATTGCATTTATTAATCTTTGACATAGTGAAGTCTTAGGAGTCTTAAAGCACGACTTTGATGAGATGATCATCAAGGGCTTCGTTCAACATATCAAAATCATCACTACTAAAAGGCTCATCAAATGTAGAGAAATCTTGTAATTATAGATTTGACATGATCAGATAACCTTCCTTTCTCAAAGAGATTACATATATTACTCAAATTTACTATGAGACTAATGATAAAATGTTAGTTAAAATGTGTAATTACTTATTGGTGATCCCACAATACTGGTTTACAATTTTTGGCCAAACTGGACATTGAACTAAATTTTTTTAACTAAATCTTCAGTTTCGGGCACCTATAGCAGCTAAACCGTGAGGAATTTGAAGATGATGAAAACTAGTGATTTGTGAAATTTTGTCTTTATATTCTAAATATATTTTTTTCAAAATTTTTAGAATCAGATTGCATTTCTTTTTCCATCTCCTTCAAAAACTAGTTTTTAATAGTAAACACCATTTTTAAAGAGTGACGTTACTGGCTAACACATAACTTTTTTTCTATGAAGCATAAAATTCTAATATTTTTGAATTTATATTTGTAACTATGATATCTAGTGCATGGAATTGGTTTCATAGCATTTCATTGAATATTTTTTTCTTAATTAAGTTTCAAAGTCAAACCAGTTACAATTCAGATATGATTTATTGGCTAAAACATAACTTTTTTGTATGTATCGAAATTCAATTTTTTTTGTTGGATCAGGGACATCAATATCTAGTGCACTGATATTTTTCAAAAAAAAATTGATAATTTTCTATTTTTCTACGTGCAAAATAGAGAGCTTTATTTTCGGTGAAAACCCTAGATTCACAAGAAATAAAAAATAAATTTAATAATCAAATTAAATATATTTAAAATTATAATTTTGGGAAGCTTATAATAAGGACTATATACTTACAAAAATAAATTTTAAATGAATTCATTTGATCCCCCAACAGGTAAATCAAAATTGGTTTTTTAATCAACATTTTGATAGGTGTGAAGGAGACTCCATTATAGGTATGGTTTAAAACTAGAGGGGTTCTATCCAAGGGGGTTTGATCTAAGGTGGTTTGATCAAACCCTCTTTAATTGGAATAATTTAAATGGAAATTTTCAAGACTTAAAACATTATATTTTCTAAAAATATGTGATTTCAATAAAAATCAAAATGTCCCAAAAAGTGTAAACCACTATTATGGGATCACCCTTATTTTTGGCTTCCTTAAGGTGAATTTGACCCAATACAACAGATTATACCTCTTACAAGAAAAAATTCCAAAAATAGAGTTCAAATTTGAGTAGAGGATACAGAGGTGATACTACCACAAAAATATGAGAAGAAAAAGGCAGGTCAAGGGTGATGGTACCCTTCACTAGAGAAGCAAGGTTTTTAATTTTTGAAATTTTAAACAGGTGTTACCATATGTAAATATTTGACAATGTGTATAGAATTGTAAATTTTCACCCTCACAATTTCACACTAGGTTTTTTAGACGCACATGTCAACTGAGAGTGGGGGTGAATTACTTGTATACTTTTAAAACAATAGAAACCCTCATTAACATTCAGATTTGCATTAGTTCTTAAACCATTATCCACCATTAAACCCTTAACATGCATTAACAAAATGTGAACATGTAAAGTAGTAATACAAACACATCAAACACATAAGAACACCAGATTTACATGGAAAACCCAAGAAGGGGAAAACAACAGTGAGGATTAGCTCACTAATATATGAATTGTATCACTAAATATAATAAAACTCACTGCCTAGAAAGATAAAGAAAGGCTCATTGCCAAAGAACTCACTATCTAGAAGAAAGAAATAAGGGATGACTCACTACCAATTTGAACTACTAGCAATGAATCTCTCATATGCTAAAGGTACAGTTCCACTAAAGGACAAATAAATTATCAAATAGATTGAAATGTAGACACCTCTTGATCAGTGTATTAAGAAGTCATAAGCATTAAGACTCTTACTCAAATCAACAAATTTGATCACTTTCACATCTTTCACACCATACACTCTTCACACACATATTCCATACAATAATTCTCCTTACATTTATACCCTCCATGACCTACAACAATCTCAATTAGGTCAGCCTTAATGAAATGTATACACCTCAACCGTGTAACACCAAATAGGTCGACATTAAACACTTCCACAATATAAAGAAATAAAGCCAAACCATGCCACTACTTAATTGGGAACCAAATCTACATAAATATGCTTCTCAACACTTCCTCAAATAATAATTTTCCTCCACAATAGCGCTAGCATTCCAGGTTGGCCAAACCTCCACTAACACTAACAAGTTACTCGAAACACACCTCTCAAGGTCTAGAAACATCTCACAAACCATACAACAACACTTCACAATATCCATACATCTCAGAATGTTCCAACATCAACAAATATTCTACACAACTACTGCAACCACCTCAAACTTAAGAAAACCTTCATTTTGTGCAACCAGATACATTGGCATAAACACCCAACACATCAGACAATCTTGTGGAACAACTTAGCACTTGAAAATTTAAGGAAAAGTAGATACAACCAATATAAGAAAATTCCTAGATCCACAATACTAGAAACTTTACTGTGGAGAAATGCAGAGCAATCTCATTTCTCCCAAACACCTATTTTACCAGACAAATATACTCTCAAACCCATCTTCCACTATAGTATGATTTGTTGAATGCACAAGACAACTAAGTGGGGGTGAATCAATTATACCTTAATACTTCAAAAAATTCAGTAACATTCAAATCAGCATTCATTCATTAAACCCTTAATATGTTATGATGAATTAGCATGAAAATAAAATAACATAAACTAAAACAACATAACACCATACACAAGGGAACACTAGATCTATGTGGAAAAACCAAGAAGGGAAAATCCATAGTGGGGATTAGCTCACAATATAAGTAATATCAATATCAAATATAATAGGTCTCATTGCTAGAATAGAAAATAAGATAGAGAAGAAATGTTACATAGAGAAATGCATCTTAATACAATAAGGAATCCACCACAATGGCATCAACACCTTCACAGTCTGATTGAACAATTGTAGCCACCTTCTCACTACATCCAGTAAACTAACACATGAAAGCTTGTATTGCACTTCTCAATTTTGCACACTAGCACACTGCACTTTTGCATCATCTTCATCTCACACATCTATCTTGACATCCTTCAACAACTCAACTCATACTTATACAATCTTAAACCTTCAAACCTTCTCCAAGGTCAACTATGCACCTCAAACGGGAAAATCCAAATTAGGTCAATGCCAAAACACTTTTGTAGTGGGTAGAACTGAAATTAGACCACATCAAACCTTAATTGGGACCCAAATCAACAACACCACTTAACCACATGCTACTATAAGCAATAATTATCCATCACATGTAGTGTGAACACCAAGTCAGCCATTACCCATGGAAACACCACTAAAATTTTAAGTACACACTTCCTCAAATCCAAGGATGACTTGCAAACTAAACACCATGCTTGAAAATGATCTACAATATTCCACAAACACCTTAAAATCCATCAAACTCCTTTGCAACAAATTTCACTTGAAGAATGTACACAACTAGTATACTCATACTACTCTACCATATACTGTAACTCAGCAAACCATCTTCCAAAGCACAAAACCTCAAACCCTCTTGACTAAGGTAAACTATCAATACCATCAACACACCTTCAAAATCAAAAGATCTAAAATATATGTGGAGAAATGTGGAGCAAAAACATTTCTCCTAGATACCTCTACAATGCATAGTTCACACATTGGTGAACACAACTTCTTCTATACAATGATCCAACATACCAACTCTTGAATATAACATCTCCGAACACCTCTTACCAGCATATCCAAATCAAATAGGAAGATCTTCAACCTAGAAGAAATGCAAAGAAAAAGAACACAACTCTGTCACTTAGAACACCACTACTACACACTATTTCCTCTTTCTATCATTTTTTCTCAAAAGAACTTGCAAACCAAGCACCAAAGACATATCCTCATCATCTTCATTACTTCCTCATTCATAGAGAGAAGCTTATCAAAGAAACACTAGAGGTTGACACTAGTAGCTTTACCAATGACAACATAATGCAACTAATCAAAACACCAACTGCTCACACTCTTGATACAATTTCATTCAACTACAAACATCAATGACGACACAAGATTGTTGATATCAATGACAACACCAACTGCTCAATCAACTGCTTATACTTGCAACAATATCCCCCTTTGTCATTGATGACAACACATGATGGGAAATACCATCAAAGACACAACTCTACACCATACTAGTTTCCTTTTCTCTTTTCTCCCCCTTTGTAGCTTGTCTTCTTCACTTGTTTCTCTCTCCCTGGATGGCTTATGAATTTTGTCCCCCTTATTACTTATTCTTTTTCACATGTTTCTCTCTCTCGCTTTGACATAAATGGTAAAGGACTAAAATGTTTGCATTTATTCTCTTCCTTTGACATCAAACAACCTGCTTGCTACTACTCTACAACACCTTTCCTTTACTGCTCTATATACTCCCTCTTATGAGCACACACCAAACCATATCAAATCATAAACCACTACAAAATGACAACAAACACCCTTTTGACTATAACAATAAACAAGCCACTACCTACTCCCCCTAAGAGGTACCCACCAACTTCTATCCAGAATAAAGAATGAATCTTGAGATCCACTAGACTGATACATCTCCTTATACATGTAGTTCAAGTAAGAACGGGCAATAACCCCCATCTTTTCTTGGGGATACTCAAAAGTATCCTTCAGAAGATCCTTGGTGAATATATCAACAATCTAATCCTTTGTAGGAACATATCCAAAATTGACTTCATTCTCCAAAACCTTCTCTCTCAGAAAGTGATATCCGATTGAAATATGCTTTGTCCTTTAATGCATCACTAGATTCTTTGAAATATTGATTGTACTTGTATTGCCACAAAATATTAAAATAGGCTCATCATACACCACTATGATATCTTTCAATGTTTTCCTCATACACAACACCTATGTGCCGTGAGATTTTGTTGTAATGTACTCAACCTCTGCACTAGATAAAGAAACTGAATCTTGTTTCTTACTTAGCCATGATACCAATATACAACCAAGAAAAAATGCACCACCAATTGTAACTTTTCTTTGATCAATACAACTAGCCCAATATACATTTGTGTAACCAATCAAGGTGAAGTTAGTATCCTTTGGATACCATAAGCCATGATTCTAAGTTCCCTTTAAGTATTTGAATATCCTCTTCACTGCTGCAACATGTGACTCTCTAGGATCTTCTTGAAATCTAGCCATAAGACAAACTACATGCATGATATCTGGTCTAGTAGCAATTAGATATAGTAGTCCACTAATCATTGATATGTACTTGCTTGGATCATCCTTAGGGGATTCATTATTCTTGCTCAATTTGCAACTAGTAACCATAGGAGTACATACTAGTTTAAATTCTTCCATTCCAAACTTCTTCAACATATCTTTGACATACATTGATTGTGAAATGAATATACCTTTATTTGTTTGATTGATTTGTAGCCCAAGAGATAAATTCATCTCCCCAAACATAGACATCTCAAACTCTTTATGCATCTCTTCTACAAACTTCTTGCACATAGCTTCATTTTCTCCAAAAATTATGTCATCAACATACACAACCACAATCAAGATTTGATATTTTTCAACCTTAAAGTAAAGATTACTATTTGGGGTACCTTTATTGAATCCTTGATATATCAAATACTTATCCGACCTTGCATACCAAGCTCTGGAAGCTTGCTTGAATCCATACAATCCCTTCTTCAATCAGCAGACCATATTTGGTTTATTTGATAGCTGAAATCTTTCTGGTTGTTCCATGTATACTTCTTCCAATCATCCATTAAAACAAGCAGATTTCACATCCATTTGATAAAAATTGAAATCCTTGTGTGGTACAAAATCCAAAATCATTTTGATAGCTTCCATTATTTCCATCGGATCAAATGTCTCTTCAAAATATATTCCTTCAAATTGTTAATAACCCGTATACACAAGACTTGCCTTGTTTCTTACCACTAATACACTCTCATTCAATTTATTTTTGAATACCCACTTAGATCCAATTATATTATTGTTTGCAGGTCTTGGAACAAGTTCCCAAGTCTGATTCTTCTCAATCTATAGTAGTTCTTCCATAGCTTTCATCCAATGTTCATCTTTGCATATCTCAATCATTGTTTTAGGTTCAAATTTAGAAAGTAAACACAAATTTACCTCTTCTTTACTAGCTTTCCTTCTTGCTAATACACCTTTTCTTTTGTCTCCAATGTTTTTTTCTTCAGAATGATTCCTCTACACATACTTAGGGGTTCTAGGAGTCTTTTTCAAAGCTTATTCCTCCTCAATCTGTACTTCCTTTTCCTTGGCCTTTTATTTTTCTCTACAATCAAGCTCATCTAATTCATATCTATCTATCACCACTGAGTTTAGAAAATTTTCATCAACCTTGACACTTGCACTTTCAAAAATATTTCTCAATCTTTTTTTGTAGCACTGGTAGGCTTTGTTTTTAGTAAAATATCCAAGGAAGATTCCTTCATCAAATCTTGGATCAAATTTTCCTAAGTTTTCTTCATCTCTTCTGATATAATACTTGCTTCCAAACACTCTAAAATATTTGATAGTAGGTATCCTTCCATACCATAATTCATAGGGAGTCTTTGTGTTGTTTTCTTTTTCTTGAATTATGTTAAGTATTTAAACAACAATATGAATTGATTCTCTCTAGTAGACTTCCGACAAATTAGCTTCCTTTATCATAGTCCTTGCAGCTTCTTGAACAGTCCTATTTTTCCTTTCAACCACTCCATTTTTCTAAAGAGTCTTAGGGAAAGACAAGTGCCTCGTTATGCCATTTCATAAAACATGTTAAATTCATTGGAGGTGAAATCCACACCTCTGTCAGACCTCAGACATTTGATCTTCATATCCATTTCATTCTCAACCATAACTTTAAATACTTTGAGCCTATCTAGGGCTTCATGTTTTGCTTTAAGAAAAGTAACCCATGTCATTCTAGAATAATCATCAATAAAAAGCTTGAAATACCTATCACCTTGAATACTTCTTATTCTTGTAGGACCACAAAGATCTATATGCACCAATTCTAGTAATCTGTTAGAAGATTGTTTTTTTCCTTTGAAACGTCTTGTTTGCTTTCCAATCTGACAATCCTTGTAGATTGTACTAATAGGCTTTATAATCTTTGGTAGATCTCTTATTGCTTGAATTGAATTTATTCTTACCAAGTTATCAAAATTGATGTGACACATACTCTTGTGCCATAGCCAAATTTCATTGATTTGTGTCATAAAACAATGACCATCAACACCCTTGATAAACATTTCCATATATCCATCTTCTGGCAGAAATCATAGTTCTAAACCCTTTTTTGACCTCACATCCATCATCCTAAAACATAAAATTGTATCCTTTGCTACACATTTATCCAACACTCAAGAGGTTATGCCTTAAACCTTTGACATAGTAAACATATTCAGTATTATACTTGCCATCAAAACTAATTGAACCTATTCCACATATCTTAACACTTCAATCATCACCAAATCTAACAAGTCCTCCATGATACTTTTCATGTTTTACAAACATACTCTTGTCTTTGGTCATATGACTAGAGCAACCACTGTCAATGATCCAATAGTTATTATCCTATCTAGCATGAAAAGAAAATACCAAAGTACCTTTAGTCTTATCCTTTCTCTCTAGAGGGCATTTCTTCACAAATCTTTCAGAGTTAGTAGAAACAGATTTATCTTTTAAAGACATGAACAAGCATGAACATCATCATCATCTCCATGTAATCAGATTCATCATAAAAAATACTTGCATCTTCCCTAACATAATAGCTTTTTTTAATCATCTGAGCTTTGTTTTCTTTATTTTTGTCATTCACAACTTTGTTTGGACATCTTGAATCATAGTGACTTATCTTTCCATAGCTGAAACATTTTAAAGGAAACTTACCCATGTACTTACTAGTACCCCTTCTCATCCCTCTTACAAAGTTATCTTCCACGTCATCAAGATTTTTTGAATCTAGTTCTTTAGTTTTCTCTATTTTTACATCCCTAAAAGTAGTCTCAAATTTTTCACCATTACTTGTACAAAATTATCTCATTTCAAATGCAGTTAAAGAGCCATGCAATTGATCTCTAGAATACTGATTTAGATTTTGAGATTCATCAATAGCAGCAACTTTGTGACTGTAAGCTTTAGGAAGGGTTCTAAGAATTTTCTTTACCACTTTTGGTTCTTTGACTTTTCCTCCAAGGCCTTGATGGAGCTGACCACTTCATCTACCCTCTCCATATAGCTTGTAATTTTTTCATCTTCAGACATCTACAGGTTCTCAAATGTGGTCTTTAAATTCTGCATCTTAGCTTGTTTGGCCATATCATCTCCTTCATAAATACTTTCCAACTTTTCTCAAATTTATTTTGTTAAAAGGTGTAGGACAATTGAGAGGGGGGGGTGAATTAGTTGTCACCAAATTTAAACTCAAAACTTCAACACTTACTAGTTTCACAACTACACTAGTCTGTTATTAAGCATGATCATGAAATGTAGAAAACAGAAAGTGAAATCAACACACTAAACACCAGATTTTTCATGGAAAACCCAATGAGGGAAAAACCACAATGAGGATTAGCTCACAATATAAATAAATAGAAAAACTGAATATATAAGGCTTATTGCCAAGCGCTCACTGCCCTGAAAGGACTCACTATCTGGATACAAAAGCTCGCTGCGTACAAGGAGGCTCACTGCCTACAAAATGATTTACAAAACAAAATTGGGCTTCACAGCCAAAATGAACTGAAAAGAGTGCACCTAACAAGTGTTGATGCAGTTTTGGTGATGTTGAATAGACTGACTTAACACACTTCATCATTTTTGATTTTCTTCACTTTTGCATTCACTACTACTTCATCGATTACACACCATCTTCAAAACTATTCAACAACATATATAAACTCGATCTATCCGCAAGCATCAATTAGGTCAGCCTAATTGGATGCAATTCAAAAAGACAACTGTCGGCTTCATACAAAGCTTCTCTAAAAGTAATCCAAGTGTATAATACGCTACAATATGTCAGTATGGACCAAAGAGAGGTCACATATATATTCGTAGTACACGTTAAACTATTAATTGATTATTAGGTCAACCATGATTAACCTAATAACAAAATGCAATCACCAAAGCCGATGCCAATACACCAACTAATCATATGATCATACGAAAAACATACATACGTGCTTCAAGTGATCATAGGCCACTTCTCAAAATCTTAAACACCAATGATTACCAGAGGGAATATGCGGACCAAAATACTAGATCTATCACCGAAGGAAGTAAACCTATTTTGCACACCGGTTCAGGGTATCAGACCAATTTGATACCATAAACAACATGGTGACATCAATGACAATATATAGACTGATCTTCTCCATTCTTCCAAAAGCTTTATCAGTTTTTAGATCCATAACATTCCCTAATTCAGAATTTGTAACATTACTCAAGAGAGCATACTTTGATTTACTATTTCTTTCATGGGATTTCAGTTCACCTTCAGTGCTTAGACCATTTGTATGCATAGTGTATCAGTCCTTAACAAATTTCTAGACATGATATCGGGAAGATTCTCCAAAAAGCCTTCCATCCTTGTTTTCCACAATGCATAATTTGTTCCATCAAATTTAGGGATATCCTTCTTGTGTGCCATCCCATATCTACCCTAAGCGGTTAATCTTTCTTCCAAGGAGCCTTGATCTGATACCAATTTTTGAGTGCACAAGATAACTAAGAGGGGGTGAATCAATTGTACCTCAAAACTTCAAAACCCTCATTAACATTCAAATCCACATTCATTCATTAAACCCTTATTTTGTTACGATAAATTAGCATGAAATTAAATAACATAAACTGAAACAACTAAACACCATACACAAGGGAACATCAGATTTATGTGGAAAACCCAAGAAGAGAAAAACCATGGTGAGGATTGGCTCACAATATAAGTAATATCAATACCAAATAAAATAGGGCTCACTGTCAGAGGGCTCACTGCTAGAATAGAAAAGAAGATAGAGAAGAAATGTCACATAGAAAAATGAATCTCAATGCAACAAGGAATTCACCACAATGATATCAACACCTTTGCAGTTTGATTGAAGAATTGTAGCCACCTTCAACTCACTACATACAATAAACTAACACATGAAAGCTTGAACTGCACTTCTCAATTTCAAACACTAACACACTACACTTCACATCATCTTCATCTCACACATCTGTCTTGACATCCCTAAATAGCTCAACTCATACTTATACCATCTTAAACCTTGAAACCTTCTCCAAGGTCAACTTTGCACCTCAAATGTGCAAATTCAAATAAAGGTAGGTGCCAAAACACTTCTATGGTGGGTGGAAGTGAAATTGGACCAAATCAAACCCTAATTGGGACCCAAATAAATAACACCACTCAACCACATGCTACTATAAGCAATGATTATCCAACGGATGTAGTGTAAACACTAGGTCGGTCGTTACCCATGCAAACACTATTAAAATTTTAAGTATGTGCTTCCTCAAAGCCAAGGATGACTTACGAACCACATAACATGCTTGAACATGATCTAGAATATTCCACAAACACCTTGAAATCCATCAAACTCCTCTGTAACAACTTTTACTTGAAGAATGTACACACCTAGTACACTCAGACTACTTTTCCATAAACTGTAACTCAAAAAACCATCTTCTAAAGCACAAAACCTCAAACCCTTTGACTAAGGTAGACTATCAAAACCATCAACATACCTTTAGAATCACAAGACCTAAAACATAACTTCAAATAAATGTTGAACAAAAAATTTCTCCTAGATACCTTTGCAATGCATAGTTCACATACTGGTGAACACAACTTCTTCTATACAATGATCCAACACACCAACTCTTGAATATAAAATATTTGAACACCTCTTACCAGTATATCCGAATCATGAAGGAAAATCTTCAACCTAGAAGAAATGCAAATAAAAACCAAAACACAACTCTATCACCCAAAACACCACTACAACACACTGATTCCTCTTTCTATCATTTTTTCTCAAAAGCACTTGGAAACCAAGCACCAAAGACATATCCTCATCATATTCATTACTTCCTCATCCATAGATAGAAGCTTATCAAAGAAAAACTAGAGGTTGACACCGGTATCTTTATTAATGACAACATAATGCAACTAATGAAAGCATCAATTGCACACACTCTTGAAACAATGTCATTCAACTACAAACATCAATGACAACATATGTTTGTTGACATAAATGACAACACCAACTACTCAACCATTTTTTCATACTTGCAACATGATCCAAAACCTAAAACTCTAGATATAGAACCTTTAAACACCTCTAATCATCATGTCCAAATTGCATGTGCATATCTTCAACCATAAAGAAATTCAAAGCAAAACGCTGAGCACCACTCTATCATAGTGAACTCTCTTTTAGTCAAATTTTCTCAAAAGAACAAGTGGAAACCAAGTGAAACAACTATATTAGAAACACTACTAACATCTTTTCAACACATCTACAATATCTCTCAATAACCACAAAACATCCATGCTACCAACAATTTCATCAAACACAACTTTTGCAGCTATACTAAAGACATCAATGACAACACCAAAAACATTATGTTGACATTAATACCAACAACTCTAGGTTTCCACAACTACAATTCTAGGGTTTGACATCATCAAAACCAAAAAGATTCCAACACTCCCTTTATAAAAGGGGTTGACATCAATGAAAACACCCAAGCAACTCACTAACAAGTCAAGCTTCCAACATCTCCAAACTTCCAACAATCTCTCATTTTTTTATTGATGGAAACACTTGCTTTCTAAAAAGCCATCAACAGCAAGTGAAACCAACAAAAATACTGCAATAGTTAGTACTCCCCTTGACTAGGACAACCTTTCTTTTCATAGACTTATTTTCTTGCAACAACACAAATTCACTCTCCCACTATGGTCTTTAGACCATATCCACTTCTGCAACTCTCTCCATGTTTTTTTCTTTTTCCCTTTATGGTTTTTCAATCACTTTAACTTTCTCTCCCCCTCTGAAATCAATGATAAAGGGCCATAAAATCATCCAACTCTCTTTCTCTCCCCTTTGACAACATACAAAGGGAAATACCTGCTACTGCACTCATTCTTCTACACTCTTTTTCATGGATAATCCCCCTTAGGAGCACATAATATGCTCCATCTGACTGAAGCATCCAACAACCATTACTACTTACTCCCACTTAGAGTTAGCCTTTAGCATTAGTCTAGGACCAAGAGATATATCTTGAAATGCTTCTTAGACTGATGCACACACTTATGCATCTAGTTGAAAGGAGGGGCAATAACCCTTAACTTCTCCTAGAGATACTCAAAAGTATCTTTTGGAAGAGCCTTTGTGAAAATATCAGCAACTTAATCCTTAGTAGGCACATACTCCAATTTCACCTCATTCTCTACAACTTTCTCTCTCAAGAAGTGATACCGAATTGAGATATGTTTTTTTCTTGAATGCATTATCAAATTATTTGAAATATTGTTTGCACTTGTATTGTCACACATGATAGGAATAGGTTCATCATATGAAAATCTGATATCTTTCAATTTTTGCTTCATCCACAACACCTATGTGTAGCATGATGATACTGTAATATATTTTTCCTTTTTAGTAGACAGTGACATTGAATCTTGCTTCTTGCTTAGTCATGAAACCAACCTACTTCCAAGAAAGAAAGCACCGCTGATGTACTTTTCCTATGATCTGCACATATAGCCCAATATGCATTTGTATATGCACTCAAGGAGTATTCAGTATCCTTAGGATATCACAAACCATAATTCAGAGTTCCCTTCAAATATTTGAATATCCTCCTCACTGTTGCAACATGAGATTCTTTGGGATCTTCTTGAAATCTATCCACAAAACAAACTGAATGCACGATATTCGATCTAGTAGCAGTAAGATATAATAGTCCACCAATCATTGACCTATACTTTCTCTGATACACTTAGGAGATTCATCATTCTTGCTTAACTTACAACTGGTAACCATAGGAGTACATACTGGTTTAGAGTCATCCATTCCAAACTTCAATAATTCCTTAATATACTTGCTCCTATAAAGTACTCAACCCTCATTGTATTATCAATGCCAAAGCTCTCCTTGAAGATTCTTGCGGTTCATTCTGTAACTTATTTCTTGTTCAGGATATATCAATTCTTTGTTTGCAAATCTCTTGCGTGAAAGGTGTCTTTGTTCATTGTTTGATCTTGTATCTTGTGTTATTCACAATTCTACCATGTATATTATATGGCATTACAATGATGGAAAATGTTGATGTTATGGAAACTTCGGGCTCATTCTTCTAGCCACGAGTGAACAAATAAATTCATATAGCCTAACGGCTATTCATTTATTTAGATAATTAAGTGAAGAGGCGCTTCACTTAGGCAACAATGTAATTTCCATCTTGGCCAACCTTCAATGTAATTTCCATCTTCGCCGACCTTCCTTGTATTTGCATTTATTAATTGTAATTATATTTTCGTATGGTAGCCGACCCTGCTATTGAAGAGGTGCGTCCTCTCTATCGAAATGTATATATACAAGGTCACTTTCATTCATTCGATTATCAAGCAAGTCTGATTCCTTCCCTTCATTCAAGTGCGAATTCTTCAAAGAGAAAAGTGTGAATTCTTCAAAAACCTGATTGTGAATTTCAAGGGGAGATTTGAATAATAAGGAAGGGAAGATTGTTATCTATTATTGTTGACATTGTTGGTGTTGAATATTGGCCTTGTGATTGGCCTCATTCTAAAGAGTATTGTTGCCATTGTTTATATATATAAGAGAGATATTTGTTCTTGGGTTTTTCTCCCTCAAGAGGAGGGTTTTCCAACGGTATATGTTGTGTTATTGTGTCTGATTTTGAGTTAAATTTATGTGTTTTACATCTGATCATAAAACTAACATTGTATCATAGCAGGTTTTGTGTGAAGATCCAATCAGATTTGTGTATGAATTTAAGTGATCAATTTGTTATTCTGACTGGTGGTAGTGTTCATTACCTTTGGTCATTATTATTGTCGTTGATGGAGGCAAAGCTCAGATGCAAGATAGGGTTGGGAGTCTTTGACCTTGATTGGTTGAAATAAAATCTGAAGGATCGACATTGAAATCGTCACACGGGAAAGTTCCTAGATGTCGATATTGGGAGCAACCACGAAAGCACATCATATATGATCTGAGAGTGGCTGCTTATTGGTCACCAAAATGACTTTGCATTCCTTCCTTCCGTCAGGGGCTTCAAGACATCTACACTCGATCCTCTTGAACACAGAATTGCGTTCTCTCTTCATTGAGTCAAGCAAGGCGCAACTCCATTCTAGAGAAATCACGATCTTTGAGGTTGTCATATGCCTGGGATCAGATAGAGATTGCGTGACTAATCTGATAATCGAATTTCAACTCCAAAACTATAGCTGTTCAGCCGTATCAGCTGTATTTTTTTCATGCACAAACTTGATATTCACATCAATGAGAATTTGATGGAAAGCCTATCCCTTGAGCAAAAGCAAGAATGGGAGCCATGTTGTTTTGTGCTTAAACCTGTATTGAAAAGTCGTGTGTATGGCATTGATTATGGTATTACATAGAGTTGCAAATATATATGTAAAGGCATTTGTTAGCATGGCTATTATGAAGAGAGGGGTCCATATCTAATATGTCTTGTGGGCTATATAAAAGAAAGTTTGGAAGTTACTCTGAGTCTGAGTTAAGATGAGCTTTTGAGAGGAGAAACAATTATTAGTGCAATATGAAGATTGTGGTGTACCAACAGAAAGAGATAAGTATTTTTTGTTTGAACTCTTGCAATTTTCCTTTTTCTGGGTTGAAATTTAGTCTATTGAGTTGTGCAGATCTGATGTCATTTATTTATCGTGTGTGTGTAGTAAAGATCATGTTTTTCTCTTGAATAGTGATCTATGGGATGAGATCCTTTGAAGACACCTTTCATTCATTGTGAGATGTTCATGCTAATTGTGAAGATCTCTGAGTGTGACTCTGAGATGAAAAGAGAACTGCATTTTCATTGTGATTGGATGATCACTTCAATAACATTCTCTTTGTGCATGGACTATGATGGTGTCTTGAGAGGCCTGATTCTATGTTGTATATCCTGGCTGTATAATGCGTCTAAGAAATCTGAGTTGAGCAGATTATCTTTTGTTGTACTGAGATTAGCACTCTCGAGAGGAGCAAAAGATGGAAGAAATATATATCAGAATTCAATAAAGATAATTTTTTGTATCCCTTTCTATTGATATTTGCTACATATTTCAATTATAGGTTGATTTCTTTATTGATGTTTTTAATATTGTTCATAAATTCTTATGTATTCATGCTATAACTTGAGATAGTAAACCTTGAAGGATAGTTATAAACTACTAGTAATCTCTCCCTAAAATGATTTCAGGACAGATAAAGGAGCAAGAGGGTGATGAGAGATTTCTTAGAGAGGAAAATCTTGAGGCATCCTATGAGGAAGTCATGCCTATTGGAGACATGATCAAGTTTGCAGCCATGGGTCTGAGTTGATGAATGGAGACATCTCTCGAAGTCGAAGAACCTATTCAGGTTCTCACTGTGATCAGTTGCTTTGAAGAAGGAGAGGATTCGAGGCTCAAGTTAAGAGCATGATCGGGAAAAAGATTGAGGTCCTGAGATCTATCAATGATAGGATTTCACTTCCGATGGATTTCTTTGCAATCTCTAAGGCAGGGATCAAGAGGGAGTTTTGTGACTCACCAAGATGAAGTGAAGGTTGCAGTGTTGCAAGGCCTATGATAAAATCCTTGGAAGATCTCTTCAGCTGCTGAGAACAAAATTGCACTGGATTTGACATTGGTAGGCAAACCTATTCAGAATAGAGTGATCTGGGATGAGATCAAGAAGGACAGTCCTGAACTCTCTCTCTAAGGTAAGCGTTGTAGGCAATCTTGGATGAAGAGGTCATAAGGTTGATGCAAGTACTTGAAGATTCACAGGGAGTCTACTGAACCTGAAGAAGATGGTAATCTAGTTGATCTTGGTTCCTTATGTTGATTTATTTCTTACTGGAGAAGATCAACTCATTATCAAATGCAAGGAGTTAGCATCTGAATTTGAAATGAAGGATCGTGGATAATTGCTTTACTTCCTTGGTTTAGAAGTTTGGAAGAGGCCTATTGAGATCATTCTGAGTCAAGGGAAGTATACAATAGACATCTTGAAGAGATTTGGTATGATGGTTTGCAAATCCATATCTACACCTATGGAGACCAATTTGTAGAAGTTAAAAGAGGTTGCAGCTAGTTCAGATCTGGTGGATTCTACCTTGTCAGGCAGTTGATTGGATCATTGATGTATCTAGTCAATACTAGACCATATATTTGTTATGCAGTCAGTGCACTTAGTCAGTTCATGTGTGAACCAAGGCAAATACATCTAGTTGCAGCGAAGCATATCCTGAGATACTTGCGTGGCACAATTGGATATGGCTTGAGGTATTCTTCTAATGTGGATTTGGAGCTGCATGGATAGACTAATTTTGATTGGGCAGGGTGTCACTAATCGAAAGAGTATCTCTAGATGTTGCTTCAGTTTGGGGTCTGCGACGATATCCTAGTGTAGCAGGAAGCAGTCTTCAGTGGCACTAAGCACTGCAGAGGCCGAGTATATTGTAGCTTGTGTGGTAGCTCGAGAAGCAATGTGGCTTCAGAAGCTCCTTGTAGGATTGTTTGGACAATCATTGGAGCCGACTATCATTCATTGTGATAATCAAAGTTCTGTAAATATTTTTGTCAACCCAGTGTTTCATGATAGACCTAAACATGTTGAGATCAAATACCACTATATCAGAGATATGGTATTGAGGAAAATAATTTAGTTGAAGTACATCATCACTGATGAGTAGACGACAGATATTCTCACCAAGCCTCTCTCCAGAGTAAAGGTTGTGTACTTTCAAGACAAGCTTGGTATTATAGAGAATGAAGCCCTAACTGAGAGGGATACTCAACATCAGTGATCTTTTGTGATTTTATTTAATGCATTTCTCTGTGAGAGAGATTTGAGATGCAAGCCCTAGTTAATGGATTTCTCTCTATGCGAGAGATTTGAGGTGTAAGCCCTTGTTTAATGCATCTTTATCTGTGAGAGAAATTTGAGGTGAAAGCCCTTGTTTCCACCCTTTGGGAGTAGCCATGTGGCATCACGTGAGCGAGTCTGTGATGATTTTCTTGTACTTGTGCTTTTTCACCCTCTGGGAGTAGCCATGGTGAATGTCACGATGAGGTGACATCACGTTTAGTGATGACCACTTGTGCACATTTACCATCCATGGGAGTAGCCATGATGGTTGATATCACGGTGAGGTGATATCTCTTCTTTCCACATATGGGAGTAGCCATTATGGTTGACATTACGATGAGGTGATATGTCTTGTACAGCTGGAAGTATTTCTCCCTAGCTGAGAGGGAGTGTTGATGTTATGGCAACTTCAAGCTCATTCTTCTAGCCACGAGTGAACACATAAATTCATATAGCCTACGGCTATTCATTTATTGAGATAATTAAGTGAAGAGGCGCTTCACTTAGGCAACAATGTAATTTCCATCTTGGCCGACCTTCCTTGTATTTCACAGAGACCTTTACCTCTAACCAGTTTGGTAATCTTGATATCCACATCATATTCCATAACCTTAGTGATCCACCCTGCTCTTTTTTCATTTAGATTTTTGCTCAACAGAAATTCCTTGACACTTGGGTGTGCAACCATGACATGAATTTTATTGTTAGATATTAAAGGCTTGAATTTTTTAAGGCTTCTTACAACAGCAAAAACATGTTTCTCTACAAAGGAATATTTTTGTTCATAATTAGCTAAGCCTTGACTGAAAAAGGCTATTGGTTGCTCTAAATTTTCTTCATTTTTTTGCACCAACATTGCAAAAATAGTACTTATGCTACCATAAGCATACAAAATAAAATCTTTAGAAAAATTGGGATTTACTAGTGTAGGAGCTGCTGCTAAGGCATCCTTAATTGTCTCAAAATTGTTCTTGGCATCTTTTGTCCAACTGAAAATTTGCATTTTTCTTTAACATAACTGTTAAAGGTTGTAACAGGTTCGCGACATCAGGGATGAACTTCTCAGAAAGTTGATTTGGCCCAAAAAGCTCCGCAGACCCTTCTTGTGATTGGGTAATGGCAGCTCAAGTATGGCTTTGACTCTCTCAGGGTCAATAGTAATTCCTTGCTTTGATACTATGTGTCCTAATAGTTTACCTTCATGAACAACAAAGATACTCTTTTTCGGATTGAGAGAAATACTGAACTCTCTGCATTTTTCAAAAACTTGCTTAAGCTGTGACAAATATTCATCAGCGTTCTTAAAATAAACTGTAATGTCATCTAAATAAATCAGCATAATCTTATTAATCAAACTTTGAAACGCCATATCCATGGCCCTTTGGAACGTGGCACCAGTGTTAGATAAACCAAAAGGCATCCCTTTGTATGCCATGGTGCCCTACTTAGTTGTAAAAGCAGTTTTAAATTGATCCTCTTCTTTAACCAGCATCTGGTTATAGCCCAAAAAACCATCTAATAAGGAAAATCTTTCAGAACCAGCAACTACTTGCAAGATTTGCTCCATGGAGGGTAGCAGGTAGTGATCTTTCAAAGATGCTTGGTTAAGATCCCTAAAGTCTACATAGAATCTTATTTCACCATTTTTCTTTCTAACTGACACAAGGTTGGAAACCCATGAAGTGTGTTTAATAGGAAAGATGATACCCCCTCAACTAATTTGGTCAGCTCTTTAATCATTAAGGGCTCAAGCTTGGGGTTCAAGGGCCTTTGTTTCTGCCTTACTAGCCTAGCATTAGGTTCTAACTCAATTGTGTGTTGGGCAATATGAGGATCAAACCCTTTCAAATCTAAGTATTCCCAACCAAACGCATCATGAAGTTCTTGGCATAAGGAAACAAAAGATTGTTTATTTTCATGTGAACAAATTTTGCCTATCTTAAGGAGTTTACCTTTGAAAATATCCAGTTCTTCGTAATACTCTTCTTTGATCTGCAAACCAGCTTTACCCTTTTTAAGTTGATCATCAGTACTAAAAATTGACTCTAAGGTAACAAGACCTTTGGGAAACTTATTTGTCCTCAGCTGTATGACTTGATCATCATATTGTTGCTTAAGTTTTGCTTGATTCACCATGGAGAACTGATCTTCTTCAAGCAAAAAAGAAAGAATCTGTTCATCACTGTCAAAAACCTGCCAGTGAATGTTGTTATCAGGAATTGATGGCCTGACTACAACCTTCACATACTGCTGTACTTTCTCTTTTCTAATATCACTTGGAATATCGAACTGTGCTCCAATGGCTGCAAGCCTATTAGCATGTTTATTTTGGTTCCTTGGAATAGATACTAAATTAAAGGCATCAAATTCCTCAATCATACTCCACACTCTATTTCTATAAGACTTCAGTGCATCATTTTTAGCAACATTTAGGCCTCTTATTTGATTGACAATTAGCTCGCTATCCCCATAAACCTTCAGGCAGCTTATTCCTCTCTTCCTTGCCCACTCAAGATCTTGAACAAGGCCCTCATACTCAGTAGTGTTGTTAGAGCACACAAAAGAAAAACGGAATGCAGAAAAATACTTATCACCTTGCGGAGATACAAGCATTGCACCTCCTCCAGCTCCATTTTTTCTTCTAGAACCATCAAAATGCATCTTCCATAACTCATTCTGCTGCTCAATTTGACTTTCTGCACTTTTTTCAAGATTTGGCATTTCTGTCCCAACTTCATGCAACACATAATTACCCATACCAACATCCTAAATAAGCTCATTTGGGTTATCAATCACATTCTCAGCTGCCCATTCATTCAGGAGTACCTCAAGTACACTTTCGGCTTGTAACTCTTATGCTGAAACAAGTTGAGTATCCTCTAAAACAACAGAATTAACATTAACAACAGATAGCACATAAGGCTCAATGTGATCCTTGGCAAGGGACTCAGAAGTTATAGTTACCTTAGTACCATACCTAGTCCTAAAAAGCATATGGGACCAATCTGAAGATAAATACTCTCCAATTTTAGCTGTGAAGTCTCTAGACAGGCATAATGCAAAAAATGGAGGCAAGTCTATGACAAACACATCTTGCGGGATTGAAAAATTAGGACAGGCATGTAACGTAAGATTTATATTTTTTATAACACCTACAGTGTTTACTGTCATCCCATCCAATTGAAGTACTCCCTTTTCTAATGGCTGGTATTGCAGTCCTAGCTGGTCTACAATCTTTTTTGGCATTATCGAGCTACTAGCCCCACTATCAACCATGCAGTTGTGCACCAATTTATTCCCCACTATTAAGGAAACATAGAAAGGAGGGGGTTTGACACCATTACTTTGCTGTGTAGTAATATCCAAAGGTGCATTGGTTAAAACTGACCTTGTTTGGCTTACAGAGGCTTCATTTGAAGCATTCGAACTAACTGGATTTGATAAGGTTGACTGTAACAAATCCATTTGACCAAGGATAGCTAAAGAATCCCACATTGAAATTGAAACATTCATTTTTTTTATACTTTCAACAATGTTGAAAGGTGCAGAAATATTTACCTTTGGCTGTGTTTTTACAGTAGCATGATCAGGTTGCACTTGACTTGCAGATGAAGCATGTAAAGGCTGCTCCTTACTAGTGTCATGACCTCGCTGCAAAATGCGTGGTATTTGTTGATTTGATGGACCAACAACTCCTTTATCTTTATTTGTTGCTTGTTCTATCTCAAAAGCCCTCTTCTTGGCTCTAGTATTAGCAGCAATAGAAGTGTCATCCTAGTTCACTCCACAAAATTCCTCTCCTTGCCAATTCAAGAGAGTTGAATCATTTGCAGGTTGATCCTGCTATTGTGAATACCCTTCCTTAGGAAAATCTTGCGCACCTACAACATTTTGCACCATAAGAGCTTGGTTGATCACGTCATTAGAGCACGTAGCTTGATTATGTGGCTGGTTACACGGATAACACCATTCATAATCCGCAGCCAGATTGTTTTGAACAAGAACAAGCTCTTTGACAACACTAATTGGAGCTGGATTATAGGCCTGAAAAGGTCTCATAGCAATATTTTGACTTGGGCCTTGGTAATTACCTTGATACTGCTGTCTATTCCCCTGGAATTGATGTTGTTGACCCTAAAAAGGCTGACCTGAGGCCTGGTTCTGCTGCTGATAAGGCCTGGTATAAGACTGTTGTTTTTCCAAGTTCACCAACTTGTTACCAAAAGTCTGCAATAGACTTTTGATCTCTTGTAACTCCTATGACGTGCCTGAAACAACACTTTCTTGTTTAACAACGACTGGAACAGCAGCTGGCAGCATTGGTACAGTTGGTACAACATTGGCAAAGGTGTATTAGGCTGTATATCTGGAAAAATAGGCATTGGTGGCCTAGGGGAAATTTTTCCTACCTGAATCAAACAGTTTTCTTCCCTGATTGCTACTTCATATGCGCTGGTAAAGATACGCCACCCATTGATTGTGTCATGATCGCTATTTCACTGTTTAAGGCTTTTAGAAAATATAGAAAAGCATGCTCAAGAGATGGCCTCACTGTTACAGGAATTCTAAACCAGGTCCTCTGGAATCGAAAGTTAAAATCTGTCATTTGTTCTTGAGGAGCTCTTTTAATAGTTGTCAACTGCTCCACCAAAGACAAGTGATCAGATTTGTCTTGAAATTGCTTGTGCAGTTTGTCACCAAAATCATCCCATGTTGCAATAGACTTCACTGGTAAACCCCGAACCACTTGAAAGCCTTGCCCTTGAGAGATGCAGCAAGCAGTCTTATAGCTACATCTTCATGAGTTATGTGATGTACTCCACATAACGAGGCTACATCCCTTGTGCTCAATAGGGGTAGTCTGATCCTCCCTAGTGAAGATTAGTAAATTTTTTAAGGCAACCACTGGTATATCATTGTCTTGTGCCAAGTTCAAGGGACTGCCTCCATCAAAAGCAACAAATGGTTGATTCCTAGCCATCTGTATAGCAAGAGGTGGATTTACTTGCACTCTAGGTGAAACAAAAAATGGGACAGCAATATGAGATCTCACAGGTGGAGGAGTAGATTTAGTTCTTCTAGAATAGACAAATGTTGTCCCTTGCCTTTTTGTTACCCTGCCTTTTCTCCTTGGTGGGGAAAGCTGTAAATATTCAAAACGAACTGAGTTGCTGCTTGTCTGAACTCTTCTCATAAGCTGTAAAAGCACTGATTCTAAAGTTCTTTCTCCCCAGTGGAGTCGCCAAGTATGCAAAAATGACTTCTATAAAGTCTGAAACTTGTTGGTTGCATACCAAACCAACAAAAATGGTGAGGACCTTGTCCCACCGGGCGTGCCAAAATTGTTAACACTAGGATTTTGCACCCTATTGAATGTAAAATTCAACAATCCAGTGTAACATGGGAATGACCTTAAAAGTATAAAACTTATAAAAGATCAAACCTCTGAAAAAAGGCCGACTTCCTATGCTGGCAGTATCACTTAAACTACTGATTTTGTAAGGAAAAGGGAGAAGATTACTAAAGCAAAACAGAAATGGTAGAAATTATTCCCTATGGTGATACACCTAATTGATAGGAAACATGAAATAAAAAGATCAACATACACTGAAAAAATAATGATAGTTATTTCATTTACTCAACACAAATTTTGTGAAACTTATGCATAATTTATGAAAAGGCTTAATTTGCATCTATATTTTAAGAAGGAAAGATGAATTTCACAACTTTTGAAGCTCAAATGCAAATATAATAAGCACAGTTCAGAAAATTGCATAATCTGAAAGAAGAATGAAGGTAGTATGAAAAACTAACACTGGTCTTCAAGGTAATCTCTGTATTTCATATTCCAAATTCCAAATGAGTTACAAAGCATACATCAGCTGAGAAAGGATTTGAGGAAAAATCACTAACTCTCCAAAAATGCATAATCAGAACTAAGTTACAAAATGAATAGTCCAAAGACTAAGTACATGAGCTCCATCAAAATAGGTTCTAGAACCTTCATGAACTTGTATGCCATCAAAATCCTAAGATTTAGCAACAAAATCTATCTCCAAAAGAGCTCATAATGTATGAAAAGTCATGCTAGACTTAACTGCAACACAAAATGTCTCTTAAATTGTTTCAAACTAAGCCAAAAAGCCTATAAATGCTCCATATGTCTCTTAACTTCTCTCAACTTCTCACAACTACCCCTAGATACCCTCCCAATGTTTGCAAACTGCAAAAAAATTCCCTTCTTTTGAGGTGAGCCATAAAAACAAGAATATCTCTTTTCCCTCTTATGACTTAATCATATCACACATGTTCCAATAATTTTGCATTTCAAAAAAAATACTTTAAGTAAAAATTATTTATAAAACATCATTTTTCTTAAGTATTTTACAATGTGAATTGATGCAAAAATAAAATTACCTATGTATTCGACCATTTAGGGAAAACAAGGTAAAAGTTATAAAGTCTTAAGAGATTTTTGAACAAGACATAAAGGGATCGGTGTATATTTTTTACATTTTAAAATAAAAGTCAAGAAATGCAATATCATGTTTAAATGAAATAGGAAGAAACCCTAAAAAGGTGAAAAAATTGAAGACATTCATTTTGTATTGAAGCTTCAAGAAGGAGCTATGATGGCGCCGCTAAGGGTTTGAGGGTGCTCGATCAGAATTTTTTCCCTTTACATTTTCAGCTCTTGAGGCATCAAATCTGCATCTCGATGGCCGTCTTTTACAAAGCCATAAGCAAGTTATTCGAATTTTCTTCTTTATACTGGAGCGCCGCTATGAAATCCTCAACTGGATGCATTCTTTAACTTCTGGAAACTTCAAAATTCATCTCAAGCTGCTTCATAGGCTCTTTTTGTCGACCTTTTAACAAGAAAGAAAAGAGGTAAAATGCCCAGGGCTTAGAGCCATTGCATTATCTGATTTTCTGTGCACATTTTACCTTTGTCACTGACTTTATCTGTCATTTTTTGTTCTCTTATGTCACAAGTCACACCGCCATGATAAGGTTCTTTTGAAAAATTTCAAATCTGTAGCTTCAATGGCGAATTTTACAGCTTTACAGAAGTTTTGTCTGTGATCTCTCCTGACCAACAACTGGGTAAGTATTCCCGCGCCTTTTATTGAGGAAATTTTTGAGATTTCCATTACTTTCTGTTAATTTCAGGCCTTTTCATAACCACGGCTTTCACTGATTTTCAATTACTTTGTACTTTCTTTCATAAACAATGGCACTATAATAGGTTTCAAGAAACTTTTTTAAAAACGAATTTCTTCACCTCTCAGAAATATTTTCTAGAAAATACTTCTTATAGATCTCTGGTTTATTCTTTTGAAGACAAGAGTGAATGAAGAGCTTTATGTTAGTGCGCAACAAAAATATATTTGTTATTCATTTTGAATGCCTTCTATTTTAGTGATTTCTCTAATTGCTGAAAGACATTGTTTTCTATTAATTTCAATGGCACCCATAATTAATTTTTCTCACATTTTCCTAAAATCATCTTTTGGGTCCCATGGAATTTGCATCTGAATCATTCTGTTTGAAAGAATGAACTCGAGCTCAAACCAGAATTTATTTTTCATGTCTATATAAACCTTTGATGCTGCTGTCTTATTTTCCTACAGATCATAGGCTCTTCTTAATCAATTTACCACAACTTTTTCTCTTTTTTTGTGTCATGTATTCTCAAATAAAAATGTGAAAGAACCTCCCCAAGTTATAACTGAGGCTCTACCCTCTCTGCTGATTTCTACTCCCTGATGAGCATTACCACTTTTCACTGATCTACAGGCTGTGAGTTTTCATTTGTATTAAACTTCTTCGAAGGTTTATTGTAGCGGCTTCTCACTTTGATTGAGAATTTAATATACACAGCTTGAAATCTTCAATATATTTCAACAGAACACCATTCACAATGTATTGTATTTTGGAAGATACAATATACAAAATCTATAACTGTTCCAGATTATCAGTCTGATAATCACATTGTCACTATTGTTCATTCTCAGAGGGATAAGCTGTAATATCATATGGAAGTTTTACTTTTCATAATTACTCCCTCATGATCACCAAAAGAACATTGAAAACAATGAACTGTGGCATTTCATAGAGATTTCACTGTCTTATTCAAAAGCATAATGTATTATTCCTTCACTGTCTCTCCAAAACTTGTGGCATTTTCCAAATATGTCATTATACTTTTGATTACTGATAGCTTGAATGCTAAGTACATGGGATGCCTTTTTTTGAAGTATGATGGTATTAGACATGATGTATACCTGTTGAATAATCTTGCTATTTAATGCTCTTTACACCATTTCAAAGAGCAAGATTCTATCAGAGACATTGTAATCACAAACTGCATTTCAAAAATTGTTGTGGTAGATTTTAAACATAGCAATCTAGATTGAATGCACTGAAGTGCACCTTGAAAATCATGCATAAATAATGAGCTGGGCTCAACCCTGATGGGAGCCACATTTATTTCCACTCATATTTAATCAGAAAAATAAATGCACTTGTTGCTGCACATGAAACAAACAGGTTAGAAAAATGCAGATTTGAGTTCAATGTATGCATGAATAGGGTGAATATGCATGTATTGTTTGTTATCAGTCATTGCTTAGAGTTTACTCTAACACCATCGCTACTGTAATATGTAGGATTAGGAGCGAAAGGATCTAGAAGAGTCGGATGAAGCTCGATACAACAAGGAAAAAAATGCATAAAAACCAGTCATTCCAAGCAATGGCTAGTTACCCTCCTTACATACATATTCATTTCTTTTCTTCACTTATTCTTGCATGTATTGTTCATATTTTTGTTCTGAATAAGCAAGTTAATCTCATGGCTTGTATGAGATAATGAACATCTATTCATTCAATAAAGATTACTTTTCTGAAAAGTTTCAAATCTTTCTCTATTACATGCATGTGCATGAATGTAAAGATTTGTAATTGTAATCTTTTTCCAGATTTTTCCATTTATATATTTGAATGTAATGAAGAAGGTTGATAAAACTGCACCCTATTCCTTTAAGTTTAAAATAAATGCCACCCTTTTGAACCTAAGAGTGAAAAATGGGTAACAATACCCACCAACAATGAAAGTACAAGCTTAGGATATGGTGCTAATGATGAGCATTTTGACGCTCTTATAGATCTTCCTAATAGTGCTAGGTAGACCTATTTTGATCTTGATGATAGAGAAGTAAGATTCACTCCTAGTACTTTAGAAGAGCTTACTACCACAAACTTATTCCATGATAATACCATTCTTACCATCTACCTCGACCTAGCATTCTCCAAACTCATTGAATATGACCAATATTATCCTCCTAATTTCGATACGTTTCAAATCATGAGGCCATTTTAGAGCTTATGTAATCCCATACACATTCCATTAAGAGATCATAAGCAAGGTTTTCAAATCCTACTGAGTTCATTGGCATAATTATTCTCGTGTTTACATTCTCCTGATGCATGATAAAGGTTTAAGTGATTGTTAAGGACTTAAGGACTAATGTAGATCTGAATGTTAAAGAGGGTGTTAGTGTTTTAATATACAACTAATTCACCCCCCGCCCTCTCAATTGTCTTGTGTATTCAACATGGAGCACTTGGTATTGACCAATTTTCATTGGCTATGGGTTAGGCACCCATGTGAACATTTAATAATTTTCACCATGTTTTTGGGATGTCCAATAAGTGGGGCATGGGTTTTTCTAGGTCAATTTGCTTATTTTTTTGGGATACCATATGTGGTATTCTCTCGAAAAAGCTTCTATATATTGGAGCCTTGAGTTGGTGGTGTTTAAGAGTTTGTTTGTAAGTTGTCAGAGTAATGAGGTGTTGTTGGATTATAGAGAGGATTGTTGTATTAATGTACTTCCTTGAAGATTAATACAAACATTGAATCTCTTTGGGTGTGGAGTATTTACCACAAGGGTTTCTCCATGCATATCATGTATCACTTATGATTCTCAACTTGAGGCATTAATAATTTTCTTTCATGTTTGTAATTGTCAATCATATAGTACATCATTGGTAATATTGTAAACATAATTTCAGATTTAGAAACAACTTTAAATTAAGTTCTATTGATGCAAGTTTTACCTTGTATTTCCAACATTGACCCCCCCAAATTTTAATTTTGCATACTTTTATATATGTGGCGTTGATTTTTAACTAGTTGGTAATTCCCATTACTTGGCACCTTCTCTCTTCCCTTTTTATAGGGACTCTTCTTTTCTCGCTCCTCATTTTTTTTGTTTTTTGCATACATTTTATTTATATTTATTATTGTAGACACAAACTTTAGCAAGAATTTGCTTCATCAATTTAAATTACAATGAAACAAAATAAGAAGAGATTATGCCTTATGAAAATCAAGAGTAATCATTTGTTTTGTTACAACAAATGATCACACTGGAAACTAAAATATGACATTTTGTCAAATGAAAATGACAATAATGCCACTCAATTCTATCCAAATGACCATCAAAACCATATTTATTTGAACTTAGAAATCAACCACACTACAAAAATGCAACAACGAACAAAAAACCAAAATGAAATCAAAACCAAACTATTTTGGGTGATGTGGATCACATGTTCACCTGAATTCTCCTGCATCACTACATCCTTAGAATGTAAAATCCTCAAAGAATTTAAGATATTAATCTCAACTAGAATTATATTTGATGTTAGGAAATCCAAATGGATAGTCACTCTAATGCACTAACGAAGAAAAATGGTGAAATTTGACTCTATATATTTCACAAATCTAAATAAGGGGCTGATGCAAGAAGTTGGGTCCACAAAAAGCTCAACAAGTGGAAATGTTTTTACTGTTTTTCAGAATTTGTCACTCGAACTGAAAATTTGAAGCACTTACACAATGAATCTTAAAAAAGTTAGTAATATGAAACTTAGCATTTTGAATCTAGTTTCCAAATATGTAATTTATTCAAATACTCAGATGATAGAAATTAAATTTTGATAGGGATGTATAAAAACCACTTTTTAAAAGTCCCTTTTTTTTACCATACCATGCACGTGTACGGACACCACTTTTTAACCCAAATAAAAGTATTTTCCTAATTTCTTTTGGAGAAAGAGAGCTAACAACATGAAGATTGATGAGGAAATTTTTTTGATTTTTTTTTTTGGATATTTTTTTTACTGAATTTTTATTGGCCTTAATTGTTGCTTTTAAAAATCAACGTGCACAGACAGCATAATTGGACCTAAACTAAACATTTTTTTAATCTTTTTTTTCATTGTGTAGAGAATTGTCTAAATATTGATGCCATATATATTTTTTTTTTTTAAATGTAACCAAAAAAAAATTATTAAAAAACAAAAAAAACCTGATATTTCAATTTTAAGGACTAGTTTGCTTAGAAATTAATTAAAAAATAACAAATATAATCCAATATTAATAAAAATTATATATTTTGAAACTAGACATCGTGTTATCTAATGGGTTTTAATTTTATAGATTGATTTAGAAAAAAACTCCATCAACCATATTGCCAAAGTTGGGCATTCTTCTTCAATCTGCCTTACTTTTTTAGTTGCAGGTCAAAGGCTAAGGGTCGGGTTGCCAAGCCTTTCCCGAGCCTAGAACCAAGGCAGCATATGGGTTGGGAATTCAAAATTTTAAAAACACATGTGTTTTTAAAAACGCATACGCGTTACAAAACTCATATGCGTTATTTATTTTCTTGATTATTTAAAAAATTAAATACTTTTTAGAAACACGTACACATTTTAGAATGCGTATGCATTTTTCATTACAAAACATGTACGCGTTTTAAAACACGTACGCATTTCTAAAAGGTATTTAATTTTTTAAATAAATCACTTGCACGTGTTATAAAACGCATACGTGTTATATAGCATGTATGCGTTTTTTAGTGCATACTCATTTTTTATGCTCGAGTACCCAAAGCATAATGCATACATGTTTTTTTAATAACACGTACATGTTTTCTACGAGATTTTTTTTGGGTCGAAACTTCCCCTCTTCGTGGACCCAACTTCTTGCTTTTACCCTAAGATCTCTAAAAAGAGAAACTATCTATATCCCTCATTGTATTAAGAATTATGAATTGTAAATGAGTCTCAAGTGATGTATCTTATAGATAGATTTTACGACTACAATTAGATCTTATTTCAGTAGCAAGATAAACTCAATATGACTTTCATTCTTCTTTGATTCGACATTAAGATCAAGGTATCTCAATTACAATGGGGACATGCTAGCAATGGTAATGAAATATCTAATTCAAATATATTGAAGATTTTAAGAAGATTAATTCTCTAATTTTAATTGACATATGGACGAATATTAATGCAAAGACAATTTTCATAGGAATACAACAAGTTTTAGGCTAAGTGGCATTCCTTGTAACAATCATTAGCTTTGACCTGCAAAATTTCAACATTAGAGGGAAGCATATTGCATATGGTAACAATCATTCCATGTGCAATAGGAAATGAGATAAGAATATTCAATGGTAGTTTTAGAGACATATACCTACCATCATCATTGAAGTGAGTGTAATGCATACAAAGATAGCCTCGAATGCATCCAATTCTTACTAGATAGATTTGGTCTTGTTATCACGGAATCTAGCAACGCTCATTCCACGGATAACCCCCCTACGAAACGTGTCCGTTTCCTAGGCTTCGTGAAGTTCAAGCACGCAAAACAAGGTGATTTCCAAGCCACCTCAAAATGTGTTCCAAAGTCTCGAACATTCAGTTTGAGCATCCCCCTATGTTCGCCTCGCAAAGACCTTCGAAGTGAGCCCCTTCGCAAAGTCCCACTGTTCGTACTTAGTTAATTGTGAAAAGTGCAGGGGCACTGAAAAAGTACGCTCCTGCTCACAAGCCAAAAATTGGCTAAGTATGAAAAGTGTAGGGGCGCTGTTTTTCAGCTCCCTTGCATGAAAGTGAATTCTTCAAAATGTAATAGCGCTGAAAAAAGTGCGCTATTACACTTTTTATCCAGACTTAGTCTTTTTCTGGCCTTGGCACGTTTCTTCATGCGTTCTACATTTTTTCGCTTATTGTGCCATTTTTTGTGCCTAAATTAATTGCTCGACTTGAGTTAGGTTTTTGAGTTACCATTTACTTAAAAGTGTTTTATTGTTCCTTTTTCATTGTTCATGATCTTGAAACTGTATTCCTTCTTGCTGGGTGAAATTCTCTCAAGCTGCAAAACACATTTTTGGAGATTTTCGAAGTTCCTCTTAACTATATTCCGCGCTTTCTCTTGGTGAGTCATTCTCCTTACTTTCTCTCCTTTCTCCTTCATTACTTTGCACATATCTAAGGTTTTACTTATGCATTTTTGTTTATCTTTGTTCTCTTCTCACGTTTTTCTTCTACCCACGCGTTTTCTTTATTTAGCTTTTGGTGTGGAGTCTTGTCCATTTTCAAGCACGTCTTTCCTCTTGCCCTAGTCGCGTTATGGTTTATCATCACGTGTTCTTAGTTCCATCGTTTGTTTTGGCAATGGCCTCTTGCACATAAGCGTTTACCTCTTTTGTTTTAGCCATTCTTACCTGCGTATTTTGGTCTCTTCACACTTTTCCTATGCTGATACTTTGAAATGGAAATAGGTGAAGATCTGATGCACTTCAAAATACATTCTCAAGTGTTGCTTCTAATCCTCTCAATATTTTCATATTGCCAAAGCATCACATTATGTTTTCATTGCCCTTCCCAAACGAAGCACACCTTTTCAACGCCAAGAAAGCAATTGTTAACTTCATTGTCAGAAAAATCATAGTGCTGAAAAAGTGCACCCTGACATTTCACAATTTTTTCTAACATTGAAAAGTGCAGGAGTGCTGTTTTTCAGCGCCCCTGCATCAAAGTGAAATCCTTCAAAATGTAAGGGCGCTGAAAAATTGCCCCCTTACACTTTTCACAATTTTTTCCCTGAAGCTCTTCAAACTTGCCCATTTCAGTCTTGAACCTCGCTCCTTCCATTTTGTGCATCTTTTTGCGTGCCTTGTCATCCGCTCCACGCTTGCCCATCATCGTTGCTCGTTTCATGCATTCCCATGCTATTTAACGACTAATGTTTGTTCTGGCTCGACACCTTGCAGTCTATTTTCAGGATCTTCAATGTTGATTGATCAAAGACTCAGTCGCTCTTGATGACTGCCAGTAAACCTCCGTCTTCTTCAAAAGCAAAAGGCAAAATGAAATATAAATATCAAGGTGTCTATCCGCCGACTGTAGTGGTCTCCAAAGTGGAAGAAATAAAAGACACAGAGGTTGGCCATCAAGACTTCGTTGATTTTGCAAAGCAAACTAAGATGAAGCCTCTTCCTGATCCGATGAGAGCAATTATACACAGTAACCTGCATTTGGTAGCTATGTTTCCTACTACTACACACAATACAAAATTTGTCCTTCAAGTGGCATCTCACTACATCAGAGAAAGCAGAAGTGTGATCGATTCTTCTAGGCATGAGATTTTAAGACTCGACCCTGATTTCTTTGACATTGTGTTTAAAGTTCCTCAAATGGAGAAATACATTGATATCTCTATACAAAAAGCACAAGAAGTCTTTGACGCTGATCCCAACAAGGCTAAAAACCTAATAAGCAGATGACGTCAAAGATATGATCACATTTTTAAGCAGAGTAAAAGGCTTGCTAGAATCATCCACTTTTCATGATTGGATGTATGAATACATCCAGATTATAAGAAGACAAAAAGTGCACATTGACTGGGGCACATAGATCAGTAATGAAATACATGAACAATTGATGAATGCGCCTTCCACATTGAAATTCTATATGACTTCTTACCTGGTGTATGCAGCAGCTGTAATGAGACAATTTCCAGGTCTATCCACAAAAGGAAATCGGATGATGGTACTTGTGTACAGATTTTTCTATCAACTGGAATTGAAGGAAAGCTTGCATCATTTTAGGCGGGTTATTGATGCTTTCTTCGCACCTTTGCTTTTCAATTTTGATCCAACTCTCAAAAGGAAAAGGGTATCTGATGAGGCCTATAAGGCGGTAAGTAAAGTTGGATGCCTATTTCTTCAATTCCCAACGTTTACTTATTTGAGAGTAGGGTTCTACACTAGCTGTCCTTACATGCTGCCACGTTATCCTTCGGATAAGTGGGTTCTCATGGAGACATGCAGACAACTGATTCCAGTGCATAAAGAACGAGCAAGTAACCACAAGCGTGGATTCAAGTTCCCACTGACAATCGACATATATACTATCCCAACTGTACAAAAAGCCAAGTTTGTTTATGCTGAAATGTAGATCATGACAATCAAGACCTACAGGTATAGGTTTGATTTTGATTACCGAGATGTCAGAAAGAAATTACAAAAGGGTCATCATCACAAGTACCGTTTTGAAGACATCTGGGCTAATTGTAGTGATGAAGAAGCCATTCACAAAATAGATTATTGAAGGTTGACTGTTCAGCAGATCAGAGACCTTGATATTGCTGACCTACCAGAAGATTTTACAGATCCTGGCGATATCATGAATGTTGTCTATGATGAACAAGAGGTTTCTAAAAGACCATTGCCTGCAATTCAATGGTCTAGGAAAGAAATTACCAACATGAGAGAGATTGAAGCCAATCCTAGCCAACACTGCACAATGGTTACATAAGCATGGTTATGAAATGAAAAGTTTCAGAACAGATTCGGAAGGAGAAGAATCTGAAGCAGAAGCTCGTTGACAGCGAGAACTCCACATGAAAAATAAATCAGCGGCAGTTCCCAATTCTTCAAGAAGAGGTCCTGGGATCAAGTTTACTATTGGAAAGAAAGATACCTAGTCTGTCCCAGAAGGAGAAACCACAAAATCCGATTCATCTCACTCTAAAGGTAAAAATTCCATTCCAAAGGAGATAGATTCTGATGAAGAAGGTACTTCCAGTGATCAATCAGCTGAAGATGAAGACTCAGCAGAAGTAGACTCCGATGAATAAGAGGTTTTTGAAAGTGGGCAAGAGTCTGAAGAAGATTCTGAAGAAGAATCTGAAGGTGATTCTGAAGGTGAACCAGAATCAGAGAGACAAGAGGGTGATCAACAGGAACCCAGGCATGATCAAGAAAGAACTACGTCTCCACCTGAGAATGTGGTTGAGGAAATTCCTAGAATGTTATCGCCTGTGATTTCTAGTGTTCCTCATACCCCTCCAAGATCAAGAACTCCTCCACCTCTTGTTCCCTCATCACCCATTCCTACCACATGCATTCCTATAGTTGAGATATCCACTATTCCTACAACATCAACCCCGCTTGATACTCCCTCAGTGACAAGCATTCATACAGTTGATATACTATCAAGTCCTCCATCATCCATTCCTAGCCTGTCTTCACCAACGTATGATATCACTTCTGAAAATGAATTCAATCATTTCATGAATGAGTCAATGCGTGATCAGCTCAATGTGCAGTCTACAGGAGCAATGATGACATACACTTCTCCTATTGTCACAATACCCATGGTAACTTCAGATGTGACAATAACTTCGGAAGTAACAATGACAACTAAGTTGACAGTGAATCCAAAAGTTCACACCTCCTTCCTTCCCCCTTGGCTGATATCTCAAGTGTCGAAGCGGAAGAAGCAAATGATCTCTCTAGAGGAGCTCAACCTCGAAGAGATAGTCCCTCCAAAAGCTAAAGGGAAGCAAAAGGAAAAAGTCTACTCAAGGCTGAATGTTGATAAGACTGGCAACAAGTATGCGGAAATTGGCATACCACCACAAGAAGAAGGTGATGTCAATATGGAGGACTACACGGTAACAAAATTCCAGCTTGGCAAGGTTATCAATGAAAGTGCAAAGGCTGACGCGCAAGTGACAATGGATATCTTGGTTGGAAGACTGGATAAAATGAAGCAAGCTCGCAATATGTACAAGCAGAGGGCAGAGCATTATGCCACTGTTGTAAAGAGACTTGCAGGATCTCCAACTAATGCACAACCGCTGACAATGGTAAGTATTGAAGACCCAGCTGTCAAGAAAGCTGAGAATTTTGCCTCCAAAGGCAGAGTGTTGTATGATTTCATTGAGAAGATCATAGAACACGGATCTCAGATCATAATTGTTGCAGACAAGAAAACTACCTTTTTGGCCAAGCTCACCACAGAGCTTGATAATGAAAAAAGTGTACTTTCCAAGGAGTGCAAAGAGATTGAAAAATGCCTGTTGTCGTGGTCACAGATGAAGCAGGTAAAGCTCAGTAAACTGGTGGAAGTCGGGGTAATTCCTGACAAGGAAAAGTTCATTGAGGTAAGAGAATCCTTGAAACATCGAATTCAAGTAATTCAATCTCTTATGGAAGATCTCCACCAAGTGTAGGAAGATGTCGAAGGACATCATGTTATTCTTGAAAAAGGTATCAAGGAGTTACCAGGTCAACTTCTTGAGGAGAATCGTATCTTCCTACCGGCCACAAAAATATCTCAAATTTTCAAAGAAGCCATCATGAAGTTGATTGACAGTTCAGACTTTTCAGAAGCCTCACCGAACGTCATTTGTGATACAAGGCTCACATTGGATAACCTGAAAATGCATCTTGATAGGTGCAAGAAGGTTCACTCATCTGCCATAAGATCGATCACGAGAATTCACACCATTGTGGATTACACCGTTGGTCCAAATGAGAAGTTCATGTAGGAGACCAGGAAGAAATATGAAGACTTTCGTGCCCAAAGCAAGGAAACATGAAGAAGGTTCCTGATCTCCAGTGTTAGACATTTCCGGTGCATCCCTTTATGCATTTTGTAAATATTTCCTGACATCTTGGATGTCCTTTTGTAAATTGTAATTGCACCAAGTTCGAAGATGTAATCTTTTGAAAAAAAATTACACTTTGACTTTGGTCCAAGTTAGGTGAGATCTCCTAAAATCGCTCACCTAACTTTCCTTGATTTCCTCAATTAGATTTCTAATTTTGCTCATCCCTCTTTCTATATAATGTGAGGGATTTCTATTGTAAATTTATCCTTTAGTATTTTGCAACAAAGTGCTGCCCTTTTTGAAGTAGAATTGTATAACTTTGCGTTCATACTTTGTGAATGAAATTTGATCAATAAAGAAGAGGATTGCAAACCAGACTTTGCGTTGGATTCGATACTTTTATGAATTGATCTCATTTGGTGGTGATTAGCTTATGGAATCTGAAGGACTCTAAGTAATTCATGTAAACTTTGTGTTACATCCTTTATTTAGATTTTCATTTGTGTTTTGGATAATATTGTTGAATGATCTACAAGACTTTGTGTTTGTAATTATTCATGCTCTTTGGATACTATTGTTGGATAATCTACAAGACTTTGCGCTTGTAATTGTTCATGTTGTTCGAGGAATTGCTGCGTCTAAGAAGAATTTGTGCTTCTAACGTGACAAACGACACACTTTTCACATATCCACCATTGAAAAAGCTACGGAACAACTTCGTGCCTTCGTGAGCTTTCCCTTTTATTTTACTAGTTTACTGTTAATCACTTCTGGTACCTCTACGCTTTGCTTTGACAAGATAGAGGTATTGGCATTACTACTCGTTGTTAGTTTAAAGTTATTGTGAATTAAGAACTTCCAACAGTGAAGCATTGTAAACATCTCTGAAAAAAGAGAGAAGGATGAATGTAACACACCCCCCACTTCGTAAGTATTGTGTACATTTTGTAATTACTTGTTTGTTTTACTATCGCTTCTGTCAGCAGTAAGAAGGGTGCCTTCCCTTTCTGAGAGGAGAGATTTACATCTCACATAGCTATGGCTGAAGTCCTAGTTGTGTAATCTATCGAAAAGTTGATTACATAATTTTCACCCAACAGGTCTAGAGTGATTAATGGCTATATAGAATTTGGTTGTGTAAATGGATTTTTCATATTAAATAAAAGCATATTATTCTTCATGGGAAAAAATCATTCAACAATGGTTGGTTATCAAATGGTTGAAAAAATTACATAGAATGTTATGTTGTATTATTTTCCCCTAAAAATTCTATATGCATATTATAATAGATAAATTTGACAACACCTTTCATTTTCTTTCTTGCTAAATAACACAACAACCATTCACTAAAATTATCATTTAATGATCCCTAATAATTTCATAAATAGTTAAACTAATATAATAACATAAAATAAAAATTCAATAAAGTTTTATTAAATTTAGTTAAAAACAAATCTAAATATTAAAACAATCATTTTACTATCTAATTATTTTTCATTTTAGTAATTATTAAACTACATGAATTAAATAAATAAGGTATGAAATATACCTCTATATGATCCGATAATTCGACATTGTCTCAAGTAGAAGTAAAATATTTTTGATACTTCCCGATTATTCTGTTCATGCTTTATCAAAGAAATATTCCAATCATTTAAATATTTATAAAATTAATAAACATTTGAAAAAATAACACATTTTTCTTACTTTAAATTTTTTTAACCATAGCTTAATTTGAACATAATAGTTTAAGAATATATCATTTAATTAATTCTAGCACAAATAGAACAATATTTTATCATAGTTAAGTTTTATATTATTTTAAATAAAAATATAATATATCATGTACAAAATGAGAGGTCAATTTATACTTAAGAATATTGAATCATGCATTATTGCTAATATTTAATGTGTTCGATATATTTCATCAATGTTATACAATAATATCAAAATTTTATTAACATTATCTTAGAGGTTCTATCTTAACTCGATATCATTCTAAAATAAGATTAATATTGTGGTTCACATTAATATCCAAATCTGTGGAGGCATTTTCTATGGATTCTTTTTTGCCTCAGTCACATTATGAGGTTAGCTCTTCTTCCAATTCTCATGTGGAAGATTATTAATCAGTTTCAGATTTTTCCTGTTTTTCTTTTGTGGGCTTAGCATACATGTCTAGTTTTTCTAGATTAGGGGATGGTGGGTGGCTTACTATTTTCTTCTTTGGGTTTACTATTGGTTGGGTTTCTCTGATGTATGCTTATACTTTCAATTGTTTACTCTGGGCTCTCCAGATATCAGGATTGAGTTTTATTTGAACTGATATATTTTCTTTCATTCAATAAAAGTTCAGTGGCTTAACTACTTTTATCAAAAAAAAAAATCAATATTATAATAGTTTTAAGTAATTTATTTCAAATTCCTCTTGAAGTTAATTTAATTGTTATCTATATAATTGATAAGAATTTTTACAAATAAATATTAATCATTCCTACTACACATTTAGTATCATTCTCAAATTATGTACTTAAAAATTTAACATGAAAATACCTAATATAATCTATAGGAGCTCAAGAAACCTAAAATTAATAAATTTCATTTGTTATGTAGTAGAAAATAAATCTTGATTGTCTCTTCTTTTACAAATTCTTATTTCTCAAAAATATGCTACTAAAAGTAACTTACATATAATCAATTTAAAGAGACAAATTCACAAGTGAATATTTAACTTTTTCATCCATTTTTAATATGACTAATAATAAATGATTTTTATTGATTATATATTGATAAATCATTCATTAAAAATGTTAATATGGAGAAATTATCATAATTGTTTAGTGAAATTCGAAGCAATAGCTAACTTCGTATTTTGATAACCCTCTTAAATATTTGTATGTCAAAGGTAATTATCATAATTGTATAACAAAATTTCAAACAATAGCTAATGTCATGCTCTATAGATAACCCCCTCACATATTTGTTTAATTAGATATGTCAACGGTAAAATTTATGAGTGAATTAAATTATGTTTATATTCTCTTAGCCTGTAACCCAATAATAGTGTAAAAATTTGATATTAAAATTTTAAATAGTCTATATTTATGGATTTTTAGTATGAATTGGTGGAAAAGGTAAAATAATTATTTCCTATTAAATTTTCTCATAGGTAGTTTCCATGGAGATAAGTACCTAATTATTCTTTTATTAAAATAAAGGTCAATAAATGAAACATATAAAGGACAAGGAAAAAGGCCACCCATAGGGGAAGAAAAAGTTAAAAATAAATCAAATGGTAACATAAAATTTAGACAAGCTAGATGTTGACAAAGATAATTCTAAGTAATGGTGAAATGTTAAGGTCATTCTAAATGATTTTTATAATAAGAAATGTATACATTTGAAATTCTATTAAATAAAATTTTAAAATTTATGTGACTTTTTTTCTATTAACCTCCCATTTTTAAGATTAAAGACATATCTTTATTTATCTTGCTAATATATGTGTTGTGTCTGTCATCTAATTTTATAGTTATATTCCTCAAAAAAATAGTGTCGCCTCATTATGTTGAACACTTGAAATACTGAGAGGGGGGGACGAATAAGTATTCCCTAAAATTCATTAACATAAAATGTATTTCACAATATCTCATTCAATGTGTAGTAATGAAAGAAACATTAAAAGCATGCATCACATCAGAAGGTGTGCGAAAGATACAAATTTGATTAAGTGTTGTGATTTGACTGTGATCTCAATGCCTATGACTCCAATGCAATGAGCAGAAGGGTCTACATTTGCAATGTGCTTGAAGTTGTTAGAGGCAATGAGGCAAAGGTTGCAAATGGTATAAGGTTTCAGTGGTGGATTTCACCTGTTCCCTTGAGATAGTGAATCTCTTTGTAATAGTCTTCCCCTATCTTCTTTCTTCTTGGCAGTGAGCCTTTCTTCCTTTTTTGGGTAGTAAGCCTAATTATATTTGGTGTTGCAGTTCATATATATGTGAGCTAATCCTCACCGTTGTTTTTCCCTTCTTAGGTTTTCCACATAAATTTGGTGTTCTTATCTGTTTGAATTACTGTTTCATATGTTTACATTTTGTTAATGCATGATAAGGGTTTAACGGCTAATAAGGGTTCAAATGACATTGAGGGATTGAACTTTTTTAAGTATAAAACTGATTCACCCCCTCTCGTTGTCCTATGCATCTAACAAGATGAGGTGTGTCCCTCTTGTTTCCCAATCTGCAATATATATTTTATTCAAAATGATGCACCACTTCTTTACCAGGCATGACACCTCAACTTTCCATTCAAATTGTCTTTTTGTATCCTTTAAATCTGCCTAATGTATTTTGAGTTATGCATTAAAATTGTCAAATATTACTTTCACATTCCTCATAAGGAATCACCTCTTTTGCCTTTAAATTTTAAGCTAAATGTTGCATAAAACAAATGCTTCAAGGGCTCTTTTCATCTACCATATAGGCTTTTCCTAATCACACCAACACACTCGGCAGGAGGGTACACATTGATGGAATATACTAGCCAATTGAAATGAGAGTTCAACTTCCATGTGGTCCATGAAATCACATGTAGTACCCATGGTACCTTAAGAATATTAACAATGTCAACGTATACACAAGACCCAAATGTGACTTGATATTTTTTTCATTGAATATATTTTCCACTTCCAAAGTTGCATCCAAATTTTTCTGTCTTACAAAAAGCATTAACTAAAACTAAAATAAATTGAGAAAACTCGAACAAAACTCTTCACATCATCTTTTTTTGGTTGACACAAGATTGTGCATTCACCCCAAAGATGCTCCTGCATCACTTTTGAATTAATAAAATAAAATATATATGCACATAACCAAATCTACTTGAACAAATAATATATACTTAAAAAACTCATATTTAATTAACTAAATTTATTTTCTAAAATCTTTAAGGCATTTTATAATATTGTGACACCAACAAAACACTAGAGAAAACAAGTCAACAAATATGAATTCAAAAATACATTCAATTGTCTATTAATTTTTATTTAAATATGGAGATATCCAGCTATAGAATTTTTTATGCATTATAATATTCTCTTATAAATCATCTAAAACAACCCTTATCCTCTATACAAAACTGAAATACATCCCTTAATCACCAAAACTACTCATAGGACTTCCTTGTACTAAATTTATTAGAAAATCAACCACTTTTACATTAGAGGAGCATGAATGTATAGAATTAGAAAGTTTTCCTAAAATTTAGAAGATATTTACACTATAACAATTCATCTACCATTGTATCTCAAAAGAATTCATTTACTAGGTTGCATCTCAAAATAATTCATTTGTGTTGTTCCAAGAGCATTTTTAGTTTGCATTCATTATTTATAGGTGTGCTTTACATATTTTAGTCCAAATGTGAAGGAATGAAACATAATAGTGCTAGTAAAGGAGGTTGGTAGTAATGTTCATCTCAAATTATGCATTTATCATAATCCTATCCTTATTTCTATAAAGTTATAGATAAAATTTTCAATAAAAGATCGGTTGGTTTTCATTTTCAGTAAACTAATTTCATCTCAAGGAACTTGGGATAGTGAAGAAAGGGTTATTTTTAAGTACTTAAGATGCATGAACCTATAATCAAGCCTAAGATAGTCTTATCAAATGCTTAACATAATGTAAGATAATTTTCTTCATCACTTGAATATGTTATTTGTGGGGAACAAAGTAAGTAATCAAGGTGGGAAGCTATTTGGTTAATAGGCTAATAAAAATGGTTTATGTCAAGTTTCATTCTTTCTAGTTACTACAAAGTCTTTGATATTTGTTATAGTTTGTGCACAACACTACAATTCAATAACTAGGGAGGCTTTGTCTTTAGATAATTGGAAGGTGTAAAATTTGGATACAAGAACAATAGATGAGACCTTAAATTTATCATCCTTTTATAAAACTCAACATGTTGACCTTGAGGGTTACAAAATTTCTTACAATAGATTTCATGACATTATGTTGGAGTACAACCTCTCTACTCTTCATTGAAAACCTATATGGGGAATCTAGCTTAAACCAAAACGATAACACTAATGATATTTTGAAATCCTTGGTATATCATAAAAATAGAAAAAATAACTGCTAGTAAAATGAGGAGGACATTTAGGGAAAAATATGGTATCATCACTTTTGCAGCCACTTTCTAATCACTGGGTTCCTCCAAGCATGAGGTGAGAGCATACAATGGACATTCATATAAGGTGATTAAGAAAAAAATGTAGCATCACATAGCCCTACAAAGAGCTCTAATACAAAATATGATGTTCCTCCCTACAATAAATTAGCAATAAACATGAAATAATGAAAATAAATGTTAAAATAGAAACACAAAAATTAGATGATATTAATTTAATTTAATCGTATTACATAATAGACCTCTTCGAGGGGAAAATTTTCTTTGAGAAACTCTTAATACAATATACTTAATTGATAATTCATTATGCGGTCAAACTTTTTATTTATATTAATAGTACTCAAAGGAATTACTACTCATAAATGTGAAATAAATCGATCTAACAAAAGAAATGACTTATAATGCATATATATTTGATACTTATATTGATAAAACTCAATAAAAATAACTAATTAAAAGGAAATAGTTACAATGGAAAGTACTAACAAGAGCTTAGAGTTTAGAGGTAATATTTAATTTGGGGGAGTTTTGGTTAAACATTACCCTCATGACTTAATGAATTGAAAGAAATTAATATACTAACACAATAGTATTTAATAATCATCAATAAAAACAAATGTCAAACTGTGAAGTAAAATTGATAGCTCTAATTATATAATAGGGACAAAACTCAATCTTTATGTGAAGTAAAATTGATATATTTTAATGTCCACAAATAATTATAAAGAACAATGAGGTTAAATGTAAATTTTAAAAATAATAATTAAAAGAGCATAGTTGTATTTCTAAATTCAAAAAGAAAATAAAAAATTTATTATACAAAAGAGTAAAAAATCAAGCCAATATCAAAACCCAAAATCAAATCAGCTTTAAAATTTATCTCTAATAGAAGTGTTTATTTCAAGGTATATATGTTACAGTATAGGTTTCTAATTTTTGAGACCTTATACTTTCTATTGTGTTTGTCTTAAAGACTCCTTTTAAGTAGGTCTAGTTTGTAAAGAACTATAAACTTCATGTTTTGAGCGCATCCGACAAATTCATGGCCAACAATTTATGGAAGGAAAATTCACCACCATTAATTCATCACCATGGAAAATTCACTAACAGAAAATTCACCACCAACTAAAATTCACCGTCAGCAATTCACCAAGTTTTTGAAGTATATATCAAAAAATATTGGTGAAATGCTGGGGTGAATTTTACTTGGCGGTGAATTCTCTGTAGGTGAATTTTCCATGGCGATGAATTGTTGGCGGTGAATTTTCATTTGGTGAATTGCTGGTGATGAATTTTCCTATAGCCGTTTTGAGCAATACAGATAATTTTGATGTTAGCAAAGCGCAAGTTTATTTTTCCTTCTGTGATGATGTTTAAATATGAAAGATTCTCTAATACATAACACCAAGTACTTCTAATCTTGATACCAAAAGATAATTTATAACAAGTGTGCTAAGTTTCAAAAGAGATACCTAAATCATTCACATGTTTTCTAAAATGTGTATCCAAAAATAAAATGGTCCTCAATCTTTGTACCTCTTGAAAGTAAACACATTCATTAATTTCTTCAAATGTGGTGATTTATCTCAACCCTCAATTAATTGAACCCAACACGCCTTTGACCAAGTGCAACTCTAAGTCCATGAGACAAATGGTTTGAAATATAGTTTGGAAGGATAATGTCTCTATCACATATTTAGAGAAATATAGAAGAAAAATGATATAACTTTTTATTCAATGTCCTATGGGGAGAAATCTAGGTATGTTGGATGCAAACTCTACAAATATGTTCTGAAATGCAATTGTCAATCTTTTTCTAGTTCACTCTAAGATTGGCGATCCTTCAAAAAAAACTTGAATGAATCAATTTTATCAAAATACATACCAATAGTTTGTATGAGGCTCATATTAATTAACTGACATTTTCCCTTTATTTGGAGAGATTCATAGCTCAGATGTGTAAGCATAATAAGGATACCTTAAGTTACACTTGAGACTATCAACAAAATCTTGTAGCGTTAAAATAGTGTACACCTTGAATGGTCGGGCATGAAATTTAACTTGGACAACACATTGAGAAACTGTATTGTTTTATCAAAAGGAACAAATTTTGTAAGCATTGTAAGCAATTCCACTTTGTCCCATTTTGAAAGGTCCCCACACCTTACCACCATAAAGAGTGGTTGCCTAAAAAGGAGTGTCAAAAAGATCTAATAAGGTCCATGTATCCTCAAACTAAAGCTCAAAACAACCTTTTTCTACTTAATTCTGAACAAGCTTGAAAGAAAGTCTAGGCTATTTGAATGTCACCCCATAATATATGTAAGAGGAGTTCCATGGGACTATCTTATCTCAAAAGTTGAGCAAATGAGATGTGTGTAAGTAGAGAATAATAACATCAGCAAATATATTAGAAGGAATGCAACCTTCTAAGCTATATAGCAATGAATATAATCACAGAGAATGTATATTAATGAAAAAAATTAAATTATTTTTAGATAATTGAAATTTCCAGATTAAATAGACAAAATAAATTTTATTTAAAATTAAACTAAATATCTCTATTCATATAAAAAAATATATATTAGATTTCTGAAATAATTTATATAAAAAAAATTAAGTTTACAGTTAAAACAATACAAGCTTAATAGATTCTAGTCCAAAAGATTCACACAAATGCCTTTCATCATGATTATAGGTCGGAGAATGTGAACCAAAACGTTGCTAAGAAAAAATTATATTTTAAGGTTTATCAAGTTTCAAATTATCCAGCATGCCTTCAAAGCGTCACTGTCTGCTTTCAAGAGCTGTTTAGTTGGCTGGCAACTTGTTCAGCTCAGATTCCTTTAAATATAACTAAGGGCTTTTGTTCTCCATTTAAATATAATGAAAGGCTCGATCTGTCTTCTTTTCATACACAGGGGAAGCCTTGATACCACGTTGAAAGAGATTTGTGTTTGATTTGCTTTAATAAAGATCTCCTGCTAAACTTTAATTCTGTTGAATTTTATAAGAAAAAAATCACAAAATAAAATTGATTCATATAAATAAATATTATTGTTTATACACAGTATGATTCATATATAAACTTTTAAAATGTTATTGCAATTTTTTCTGTTTTGTATGTATAGTTTTACATATGACATATATATACTAAAATTTATTTTTTTAGTTTTTTTTTTGGTATTTTCTATCTGAAGTTTATCTTTTCAGAAAAAAAATCAATAGTTTCATGCCTTTTTTAGCAGTTAAAAGATATTCTAGACAGTTTTAAAATTTTGAAGGCTATTATATGACTAAATTATGTTTTGTACAGATTCTTAAAAATTTAAGTGAATCTAATTGCTTAGGCAATATTTTCAAGAGAGTGTGTAGCAAGTTTAATTCTAACATCCTCTTTTAAGCTTAATTTCAGATTCATAAATCCCAGATTCATTCTTAGCCACTCAAAATCTTATTCAGACATGGTTGTGAGGAAAACATTTACAAAGTGCTCTGTGAAACTCAAGGTTCATTTCTATATTATTTATTGTTCTCCTATTAAGAGATATCTTATATCAATATATTTACTTCTAAGAAACACACGATTCTTTAATAAAATTATAGCAGAATTATTTTCACAAAATATTTGTGTTGCTCCTTCTTGCTCTTGCTTTAAATCAGTGGCATTCTTCTCACCCATCCTTCTTAACATCATGTTAATGTAATTGCTATAGAGTCTACTCAAGTTGTAGAAAGAGAGATAGTGGGTTGTTTTCTTATGCCCATGACACTATTCTTTAAACACTTTGGAAAACATAATTAGAGGTGTTTTTTCTATCATCATGATTTCCTTCCCATTCGCTAATAATAAAGCCAAGTAACCCAACATCACCAAATACAATATATAAAATACCATGATCTTTTGTGCCATTAAATTATCTCAAAATTCTGTTCCACCTTGCAAGTGAGTGTCTTTTGGAGTCTCCATGAACCTTAAAATCAAACTTGCATGCATAATGTTAGGCTTAATAGTATTAAATACATTAAACTATTGACCAATATCTTCCACAATGTTGAGTCTACATTGTTATTGTTATTGAATTTGATCAATTTCGCTAACTATGATAATAAGTATTGATATAGGCTTACAAATCATCATTTGAATCTTTTCATGAAATTATTTACATACTTGCTTTGACATATAAAAAATATCATCATTCATATGATTCATCTCAATGTTAAAAAAGTATTTCATCAAGCTCAAGTCCAAAAATTCTATTATTTATTTGATTTAATTCACTCATAAGAAATGTTTCATCAAGCCCAAGTCTATCATCTCAAACTCCATCAATGTCTTAAAAATCTCATTGAAAAATTGAGTAAAAATTAATTTATCAACATATACAAACTAAATGCAAACATAAGGAAGCAACTGATGGCCTCTCCGGTGCACACCCCTGCACCTTTTCCCTCATTGGATGTTGTGCATGCTTTTGCTCACAGTCCCCTATCTCTAGCGAGGTCTTCTACAATTGTGAAGGGTTCTCCTAGTCTTCTCTTGCCACTCATAGTGGGTTTGTGTGACATGCCTCCCATTGAGGCTTCTCTGGCTCGCATGCTCCCTATGGGTTAATCCCCCTCCACCTCCCCTTTTGTAGCTCCCACTCATGTGGGGGCCCACATTTACTCATTGGCGGCTAGATTTGTTCCTACTCACCCTCCTTGGGTGTTCCCTCTCCCTTATGCCAAACCTTCCCCAATGGTGGTTTGTGTAGAGGATGTTGTTGAGAATGAGGGTTTCTAAGAGAGGAAAGGATTGGTGTGTTATTTTTCTAACCTCTGGCCCTCTCTTCCCGACCTACACAAGTAGGTTTTCGATTCTTGGAGGACCTTAATGGCCGGTAAGATTGAGCTCTTCCCTTGTGCAAAATGTGTTTTGGTTGCTACCTTTGCTTCTATTAAGGATAGTTGCTCGGTGCTAGATAGACTTTGGGCTTGGGGAGAGCACTTTTTCTTGCTCAAACCCTAAACATTTTCTGATGTAGTACAAGGATCAAGGGTTTTGTCAAACAAACCATCCAAGCAGTCATGAAACCAAATGCATCCTCATACAACAACTGACAAGCACTTGCAATTGACAACTTGAAGGAATGATTCATAATTAACATTTTTTTATCATCAACTTCAATGTGCAAACTAAATCTTCATTGAAAACTTGAAAAATTCATTACAAAATCTTTATTGTGCAATACAAAATCAAAACAAAGCTAAATCAGATCATCCACAACACCTGCATAACCACCTCAAAATTCTTGGCAATTTACTTCAATTTGTTGTAGGGTTTCTTCTCCACAACTTTTTCCTACTACTTCACTGTTTCAAACCTCTAGAAATCAAACTCAAGAACCCTCCCACCTATTGCAACAAAAATAAATACAACAATAAAATCATGTCGGTTCACTCATGGCATCCATAGTTGGCTTCATTAGTAATTTTCTTCAAAACCCATAAGCTTCTCTTTCATTGTTCTTCAAATTTTCTCCTCATCATAGCTGGGCATTGGATTTCAGCCTTCAAGTGTAGCAAATAAACATATCAAAATGCCTCCAAAATGAGGCATGGGATTCCTCATGCATGCATGACAGGAATTAGGTAATCATTTGTAACTCATGTACATGATGCCCATCACTCCACCTATAACCCCTGTGTCATAAACATGACACACTAATTGGTTCTAGGATGTGCATGAGCCTCCAAATTCCCTTCCAAGACATTTTCAAATATTACAAAATTTACATTTCCCAACTTGGGGGTTGGGTTTTCCATTTTACATATTTTGGGATTTTCTAGCACTTTAAATGTGCAGGTAACAATCTACTCAAGTTTCAAACTTTGAGCCAATGAAGAAATCAATGGTTACAACAATTTAAACCCATTTTACACCAAATGATAATATTTAAACATTTGATTACCCAACTAATTAAATAAATATAATTTTCTATGACCAAAGTGTGCACAAATTTGGTGCTGAAAGGCTGTTGGTAGCAAGAAACCATACAAGAAAAAGTAGAATTAAAATAAAATATTTTTAGGAATTCAAGATTTCCTGGCACCCTTGGATGCTCTTGCATCATTTTCCTTCAACCCCCTTACTGAACCACTCATGTGCATCCGATGTGGGTTCAACTCTCAAATCTTCTCCTCTAGGTTTGGGAGGAGACTTGTTATGAGGCCATTAGTAACTCTCTTGGCCATTTTTTGAAGGTTGACCATTCAACTTATTTTATGGGGCATTCAACTTTTTCTCATATTTTGGTGCATATTGATATCTCTTTATCTCTTCACGAAGATGCGGTTATGTTGGTTGGGGATCGACCCTACCTCAATTGCTTGATTATGAAGGGCTTTTGTTCAAGTGCCATTGTTGTTTCACTACTAGTCACCTAGCTTCAAATTGTTCTCCTCTATGTCAAAAAGTTGCGGATACTAGGCTGAAGAAGGCTAATAATGATCTCTTGATTATTTTAGTTGTCTCTTATGAGGATGCCTCCTTCCAGGCTTCTAATGAGCTTCCTACTGCTAGTGCGGATTTGGTTCATCCTATGGGTCCCACTAGTTTTCCTCCTCCTCCAAGCAATTCTCCTTCTCCTTCAGTTGTTTCTGCTCCATCTCAAGGTTCTATTGTGGATGTTGACTACTATTCACCTTGTCCTCTTGTCCCCCCCTCGTGTGTTGATGTCCTTCCCATGTGGGTTTCTCGTGTTTCCCCTTGTGGTGGGACTCTAGATGATAGTATCACTTGGACTATTATTTGTAGAAGGCGTAAAGTCTCTCCTCTATCTCTTCCATTTCTCATTCTCAAGACATATTGGATATGTTTTTTGGTTAGGGTTGAGACCCTTGTTTTTTTGTTCTAACTGGTTCTATGCTCTAGTCAAAAGCATTGGTAGAGTCTTTGTTTAGTTCCTTTTAATCTCACTTCTGATGAGATTTGTCTTGTTTGCCTCAATGGCTGATCTGTATTGGGTTTAGGCCCTTCTAGCTTTATCTTAATAGAAACATATAGATAAACTATTAAGATCTTGCTTGATGTTTCATCTTGTAATAAAGATTAGGTTAATTTTTGTACTTATTAAAACCATTGTACCCAAAAAAATGAGCCAATGTAGTTGTACCAAGCCCTAGGTGCATGTTTGATCCCATATAAATCCTTTTTTATTTTATATTTTTTCATGAGCAAGGATCCCATAACCAAGCAATTATGACACATACACTTCTTTGAACAACCTATTTAAGAATATTGATTTTACATCCATTTGATATAATTTCCACTTATCTCGAGCTACTATTGCCAAAATATGTAATGTCCCCAATTAATAATATTTTAAACTAGAAAGATATTCTTCAATTTGAGCAAATCGGGTATGAAATTTATTCCAACAAAATGCTTCGAACCAACACAAGATGAAATACAACTATAGTATGATGGGTTTTTTCTCTGATATCACTATAATATCCCTTACTGGAATCATATTTTATGAAATAAATATTCTCCCATTGAGATATTACAATTAATACCAAACAATGAAACCGGGTATGAAATCTTCTTCTCTAATTTATGCAAAATGACTCAAAAAAGAGGGAAAATGATATTAGATGATGTTTTTCTAGTTTAGACAAGTAAAACAACCTCATATAAGTTATAATAATCTATTGATAATAGTAAGCAATAGCAACAACAAAACACTTATGAAAGCTCCAATATTGCATCACCAAACTAGCACCAAACCGATGCCAAACATAACACTAACTTCTTCTACGAACTCAATAACTAAGAGCAGCATTATTGCATCAAAACATGAGTCAATACACAGTATTTTCCTCTTACAAGAAAAGAACAAAAAACAGGAAACACAATCACACCACTATACTATGAACTCCAACAACAAAGGAAACAAAACACTAAGCAGAAATCTTTGTAGCACACTGCCAGACCCTGAGTGAATCTGCACCTGGAGACTATTTGGACCACTTCCTTCAAGCCTCAAAATCCATGGTTTAGTAGCCTTGGAGTTCTTTTTTCTTTGGTTTCCCAACCTCAGAAGAAATATCAAAACCTATGAAAGAAACATGCATAGAATGCCTAAAAATTGAGAGCCAAATTTCATTATATTCAATTTTAGTTCCAAGCACCAAACAGGGGCCCAATGCAAGCTTCATTAACTTCTGCATAAGGTGCCCAATGCAAACTGCCATGTGTCAACTAAAGTCTTGCAACTTAATTTGCCAAAATTGCTCCAAAATAACTCCTCCCAAATTCCAACGCCCAAATTGGACCCAAGAAAATAAATTAAAAAATAAATATTAATTTATCCCCCAAATATGATTTAATAAAGTTTTCTTAAAAATCCAAATTTTCCAATTTATCTGTAGGTCCTAATTAGCAATTTTAAAAATTGGATATACAAAATATTTATTTTTAGAAAAGGGGACATTACAAGTCCTCTCTCCCAAAAATTGCTTGCAAGCCCTAAAGCAATTACAAACATAATGCTCCAAAAACCTTATGACAAAATGATATATCATGCCAAAATACACATTAAGCCTTGATCTTGTACCTGTGAAGAGTTGCATTCTTTGCTAAAGAGTATTGTGCAAAAATGAAGACTTGGATTCTAATGCAGGAACATCCCTAGTTGTAAAGTAATCCTGTATCAACCCAAAAAAATAAAAATTCTTGCATTGCATTCAGTAGCAATTTCAGTATTTTATTCCACATTTTACCACAATATCATTTCTCGGCTCGGGGAGCAAGATATACCATCTACACATCGACATCTATCACATATCCAGATTTCACATCATTTGCATTCGTCTACCGAAACTTATCACTCTTAGAATTTCACTATAATTACCTAACAAAGCATTTGGGGCTGACCTGGTCCATATTTCTTAGTGCAGGCCTATTCTTCATCGTCCACAGCCTATTGGGACATCTTACAAGCATCTTAGGTTCATTGGGACCTATCCTGGATATTCACGAGTTATTTCATTTCACGGGAAGTTATCTTTTCACATTTTGAGGATGGAATTCATATGTGATTATTCATCAGGTTATGAACCATCGGGGCCGACACAAACCTTTATTGGAGCTCAAGAAGCATATTTATAATCATTTGTAATTAGTTAGGATTCATTTAGATCAGTTAGTAATGCATGATTAGTTAGACTTTACATTTTCGCAACAACCCTTAGGGGACTCTAATAAGTCCTTTGGCCAGTTGTAATGTTGAATTCCCTTGCGGTAGGTTTGTGAGCCCTGGATATTTTCCCATGAGGCATTTGTTGCATGTAAGATTACCAATTCAATAAAGGATCATATTTGCATATCAGTTCTTGTGTTATTTCTGTTGTGTTGACTCTAAGTTGCACGGTTTGCACTGTTCTTTTTGAACCCTCCATCCGTGACTACCCTAGATTCCTTTTCTCCAATGCTATGAATCCAACAACAACATCTATGCAATCTAATCTCTTGAATGCATATGTAATTGAAGCATTCATTCTCATCCTCCAACTGAAACACATCTTCCCACAAAGGTTCAATAAACTTGTCAAATGCACTAGTATAAGATGAGACAAACCTGTAACTCCTGAAAGTTCTCCCAATGATACAAATCTATTTTTTTCTGCTTGTAAGACTGATATAGGTTATAATTCACTGTCCATTATAGAAAATATGAATTTGGGAAATAGTTACTTCTCTTACCTTCACAGTGCTAAAATATTTAGTGCAAGAATGTGTAACAAAGATCTCATACCTTACCTCATCTTGTGAGTTATTTCTTTCAGCTGCACAGGCTGATCTAAGACAGAAAAGTCATAGTAGAGGAATGGAAAATAAAATCATACAACAACATTCACAACACCATTCTCCCAATTCTAAATTTGTAAACAACAAGCCATCTGAATAGAAGTTGATGTTCTTCCTAAGTCTATCTGCAAACACAAACTTATCATCCCAATTCTATGACTTATCACTCTAAATCTTTTGCCAAGTAATACCTTACACTTTCAGGTACACCCAAGAAAGAAACATGTTATAATCCCCAATACATATAAATCCCATCAAATACTCACAAAGCTCCAAATCACACAATTTTGCCAACATTGTTCTGCTCCAAACTGAAAAACTAGAACCACAACTTCTAAAGTTGATATGAATTAGGAAATTAACAATATGAAAGGGCCTAAAACAACATGAAATTTTTCCACAATAGAATAACATTCCAAAATACATAGGACCTATAATTCATCACACAACCTAATTGGAAACCTGCAAACAATACACACATACTGCACAACTGGAACTTCCCTATATCTCCTCCAAAGTAATGGTATCATATATGGATTAGTTTTCACTAATAATGCATCCCTTCTTTGAACATCATCATGCAAGGATACTTTCTCTAAACACATCAATCTATAATTGTTCATTACTGAATTCACCGAAATTAACAACATGCAACTGATGTAATAACTACAATAATGTCAAACCTAAGTATTAGTCATCAATATGACTAATGTTGTATTAGTGGGCAACCAAATGAGGTTTGAAAATATTTTCACAAACATTTGCACACCTCTAAAATTCTTCAAAATTAGCAACTCATAAATGATTTTCTTCAACAACCTAAGTGGTTTTGAGAAGAATTTGGAAATATTTCTTGAATCTTTTCTCTCCATACTTTCATATTTCATGGGGCTACTCCTTTGCATCATAACCACAACAACTCCATTCCGTACAACATCACATCCTGTAGACAATGGTTGTAATAAATTTGAAATGAAAAGAACATAACATGAGATGGTTACCTTCTCAAGCTTAACCAAATACTCTTGTGTCCTCATCAATGTAGAAGCTTCCTTCTTTGTTTGGATTGAAAGTTTTTTACATGAACCCTTGAGATAAATTATATTGAAATCATTACCACTTCCCTTGAGTTTCTTCCATGGATGTACTATCTCATGTGAATTTGCCTTAATTAAGATATCTTTAAACACCTCCTCACATAGTGTGGCATATGTCAACTTCTTGCTCTCAAATTAAATGGAGCCCAACATTTTCATTAAGGAAGTCCAACTACCATCCCATAAAACATCATATCCTTCCACAAATAGATATGAAATGAAGAGTACATGACATGAGCTTTTTACCTTTCCAATCCCTTCCAAATATTTTCTTGATGCATCCTCCTATATGTCCTGAATGCTAGTGTCTTGGATAAAGTACGTCACATCATCCTCCCACATAATTTCCTGATACAAATTCATTTCCAACTCTATGACATGTTGGTATCCTCTATCCAAGGGTGAACCTAGGAACATGTTACTAAACACTATGCTACATATGCTGATTTGGAAACACTTGAATATCAACATGAAGTCTATGATTCTTACTATAAAATATAGTAGCATACATATCCTCCATCACCAAAAATCTTGGTATCCATGAAACCTGTCTCTTGCAAGCAGTCTTCATATATGTGTTTATTTCCATTGTTACCTTAGTTACACCTCCCAACACCATATCTTTCCCTTCACGTGCATTCTTAAATATTCTAAAATGACGATTCTAAAGAAAGTTGCTCATGGAATGCAACCATAGCACACACAACTATTTGAGTACTCAAAGAGTAGAGTGCATTCCATACCCCATGTTTCAGTATTGAACTATGTATTCTCCTTAGTGGTTGTATCAAATTAAAATTGTATTATCCATCATGCTTTTGTTGCACGACTTTGTCACCAACAACACCATGGCTATCCAAATCCTCATAAACTTCTCCTTTACCCATTTGATGGAAATATATAGCATCAGGTTGAGGATTTAAAACAATAAGGCTACTATATCTATGCTCATGACCAAGGCTTCTATTCCTTTGATCAAAATCAAAGCCAATATAGTTTTGCTCAAAATCAAAATTAAGCAATAGAGAATCTGATTTACATTCAATATCAACACCATACCTTCTAGCCTTAGCTTTTGCAATGATATCCTCCTTGCATAACTCTTGAGATGAAACTAAAACAACATCAGAAAAAAAGGGATATTCATTCTAAAAAAGACCCTCATCATGCTTAGGTGTTGTCTCACCTAGGTCCCAAGTAAGAATGGGTTGATTGTTGCGATCAAGGTAAAAGCATTCATTGTGCTCTTCATGTGTTATTATCTTTTTGAGAGAGTCATGCTCCATCTTCCTAGGACTAAATCTTCCTTTTCCGATTTAGAAATTTCTTTAGCCACTATGGCCTGGAGTGCCTTTGGTTGATCTCTTTCTTCCTTTTGTTCTTCTTGTAAATCCAAATTTTCTTTATGCCGCATAATCATCATCTCTTCCATATCTTGAATTTATGTCCCAGGTGTTTCTATCACTGTCTCTGGTTCTTTATCATCATTCAAGCTTTTTCCTTCAAATATATCAATCAAACTTTAACAAAATTGATCAAATGAATTTACCTGAATGTGATCTTGGGTGTTCATACCTTGGTACCACCAATCATGAGGAGCTCCTTGAAGGTGCATGATTGCATACTGAATGACAACATTCTCCTCCATGGAAGTCGAATAGTAACAGTCTTGCATCTCAAATAACCAAGCTCTAACTAAGATCTGGTCTAATCCATAAAAAGTGGAAGATGAATATTTTATGACTTTGCTCATGAGATCTCATTCACCCAAAACTAAGTGTTGTTTACGGCCCTTTATGGCCATTGTGTTCTCGATTTGAGTGATATAATCACTGTATGCGATTGAACTTCTAAATCCTTCATTTTGATTGACATAAGCTTCTTTGATGACTGCTAGTTCTTTTGCCAAATCTTCCAAAGGATCACCAACATCAAATATCTTTAAAATCTTCTCTTCCCTTTTCAAAATTTGATCAAACCCTCAACTTGGCAAGAACATGGCTCTGATACCAGTGTAATGTCCCCAATTAATAATATTTTAAACTAAAAAGATATTCTTCAATTTGAGAAAATCAAGTATGAAATTTATTCCAACAAAATGTGTCGAACCAACATAGGATGAAATACAACTGTAGTATGATGGGTTTTTCCTATGATACCACTATAACGTCCCTTGCTGGAAAATTATATCAGATTTTATGAAATAAATATTCTCCCACTGAGATTATTGCAATTAACAACAAACAATGAAATCGGGTATGAAATCTTCTTCTCCAATTTATGCAAAATGACTCAAAAAAGAGGGAAAATGATATTAGATGATGATTTTTTTAATTTAGACGTGTAAAACTACTTCATATAATTTTTCATAATCTGCTGATAAATTAAAGCAACAGCAACAACAAAATACTTATGAAAACTCCAATATTGCATTACCAAAATAGCACCAAACCGATTCCAAAAATAATACAAAACTCTTCTACAAAATCAATAAATAGGAGAAGCATTATTACATCAAAATATGATTCAGTATATTGTATTTTTTGCTTATAAGAAAATCACAAAAATCTGGAAACACAATCGCACCTCTATACTATGTACTCCTACAACAAAGGAAACAAAGCACTAAGTTCAAATCTCTATAGCACACTATTAGACCCTAAGTGAATCTACACTTAAAGATTATCTGGACCACTTCCTTCAAGCCCGAAACTCCCTGGTTTAGCAGCCTTGGAGTTCTTTCTTCCTTGGTTTCCCAGCCTTAGAAGAAATATCAAAACCTATGAAAGAAACATGGATAAAATGCCAAAAACTTGAGAGCCAAATTTCATTATATTCAATTTCATTTCCAAGAACTGAACTAGGGCCCAAAACCCCATGCCCAAGTTCGGAATCTTGCATGCAAGCTTCATTAACTTCTATCATAAATTGCCTAATGCAAACTAGCATGTCTTTATTGGAGTCTTGCAATTTAATTTGCCCAAATTGCTCCAAAATAACTCATCCAAAATTTCAACGCCCAAATTGGACCCAAGAAAATAAATCTTAATTTATCCCCCAAAAATGATTTAATAATTTTTCCTTGAAAATAAAAAATTACCCAATTTATCTGCAAGTCCTAATTGGCAATTTTGAAAACCGTATTTTACTAAAAATATTAATTGTTATTGTTAGAAAAATGGGACATTACAAATAGTTCTCATGATGTTTTATGTTTCTACAAGTGTAAAGGTCTCATTGTAATCAATTTTAAAAAACTATGAAGAGCCTTTAGCAACTAACTATTGAATGAACAAGACAAATGAGAAGGAGGGAAAATCAGTTGTATCAAGTTAAAACATCAAAACCCTTAACAGTAATCAAATCCACAAGAATTCATTAAACCTTTATTCTGTTAAACTGATTAATCATGAAATACAGATAACAAAAATTGAAACAATACCATACACAAGAGAACACCAGATTAATGTGGAAAACCCAATAAGGTAAAAACCATGATGAGGATTAACTCACAATATAAGTAATTGCAAAATTGGTAAAAGGGCTCACTGCCAGAATAGGACACACTGTCCAATAGAGCTCACAGTTAGGGCTCACTTCCACAGAAAGAAAATGAAGATAGAAGAGAATGGTTACACAAAGAACTTCTCAATGCAACAAGGAATCCACCACAATTACTCCAGCACTCTTGTAGCCTTGTTTAAAAGATTGTGGATGCCTTCAGCTCACTGCCTTCAGAAGTCCAACACTTTGAAGTTTGCATTACTCTCCTCAAATTCACATCTATACTTCTATAATTCGTACCACATTCATCACTCACATTTATCTTGCATCTATCTTGAGATCTTCCAACAACACAACTCTTATTTATATCATACTCAACCTTGAAAACCTTCTCCAAGGTCGGTAACACATCCTTTACATTTAAAATTTCAAATTAGGCCAACACCAAACGTTCCCGCAGTGGATAGGAATGAAAGTGACCCATATAAATCTTTAGTTAGGACCCAACTTTATCCTAACACACTTCAACACGCTTCCACAAACCTCACATGTAGTGTTAACACCAGGTCGACCATTACCCATGCTAAACATCATAAAACTATGAAGTACATGTTTCCCATTTAACCAAGACGACACGCGGACCAAAAAAATATCTTTTACACAATCTAGAACAATCCACAAACCACCTGAGATCCAACAAAGACTTCATCCAAATTCGTATCATAGAAATACTTCAACCCAAAACATCCATTTAACCTTATACGCACACTGACGCATGAAAAAATGTACTGTACTGCACTAAATCAAGTGAAACCTTGATATCTAAAATATACAAACACTATAAGCAACTTCCCAAATCCGGACAACTTGAAACCAAAGAGCGGAGAAATATGGAGCAAATACATTTCTCCTAGACCATAGTAAACAACACTGAAAACCTAGTTCACATACTGGTGAACACATCTCACTCTATACAACGATCCATAAACCCAAACTCTAGATATAACAACTACTGAAAACCTTGAACAACATAGCAAATACGCACAAGTATAGCATCAACATAGAAGAAACGTGGAGCACATCCCGGAGCACACTATGAACACATGCACAACATTGTTTTCTTTATCAAATTTTGTCAAAAGTACTTGGAAACCAAGTACCAAAGACACCATCTTAGCACATTAATTCATTCCAACACATCTCTAGACACTGCAACATAACGATAGCTCCATGTACTCACAACACTTCCTCAATATCTCAACTATACATGCACAACCCGCAACAAATTGTTTCCCTCTTTCTCACAATTTTCTCAATATCCTCGATATCTTCATCATGCAACAACCTTCATCAACACATAGTTGACATCAATGACAACACCTTCATACTTGCAACACTAATCTTTCTATGTGTGTCTCAATCTTATATATTATTTGAATTGTACTTTATCCTTCTACAAGGGGTATTAAATACTAAGTCTCATTTTCTCAATTGCCTCAATGTCATCAATCATAACTTTTAGTATACTTTCATTCTTAATTGCATATTTATAATAAATAGGATCAACTTTAATTAATAAAGAAAAAATAGAAATTAAGTCATCATTCTATTAATTTTTTGTTACCTCATACATCTCCTTCAAGCTTCTCATCCTTTTACAAGTTGTAAATCTTGAAGAAGATGCAGTAAGGATAATTGAAACATTAGAGCTAATATTAGCAACTTGAGCTTGATTTGATATACTTTCACTTGAGTCTTTCATTTGAAGTAGATTTTTCTATTGTGTTTTATCATTCCAATCTTATTCTCCGTCATCTAAAAAACTTCACATCTCTCTAGAGGATTACATATCTTATAATTGGATTATAACATGTATGCTTTTGATTGTTCACTATAACTAGAATAAAGATACATTTCCCTCCTTTATCATATAATTTCTTTTTCTTATCATCAAGCACATGTAAAAAAATGTACCCAAACATTCTCAAGTGACACACTACATTTCATTTGAGCATATATTTCTTATAGAATATTTTCATTGATTTAATAAATACAATGAGCATGTGTAACATCCCAAATGAGGGTGCAAAAAATTTTAAAAAATTGCCACTAGTTTACTATATGCAACTCTAGGTGATTAAAAATAACAAAAAACATCATAAGAGAAATGATTGAGATTGCATCACACTTGTAGAGCATTGCCTTAGCAGCAAGTCATCATTTTATTTTTGACCTAGCATGTGAGGCTTAGATGGATATTAGTGCAGTTGGTTTAGCAAGAAAATATCAACAACCAATGCTAAAGCTTTTAAGCTCAACCAATTAGATTCTCATTTTATTGTTGGAACTTTTCTTAAAACGTGGCTTGATTTGGTTGGTCTAGTATCTCAGCCCATGCCTCTTCAAGTGTTTTAGACTTAATTTATACACTTATTATTGATGCAAGCATCTTATCAATCCAAATCTATTTTGGGTTTTGGCACCAAAAGCATAATGGATTTAGGTTCGAGGCTCTAGTAGACATAAGAAGGCAACTAAAATGAGACAAAAACTAAGTCAATTTTTGTTTTATCAAAGGATATATAAAGATATTCATTTTAAGGACACACATTAGCTTGAGATTAACCCCAAGAGATTAATGTACAAGAATTCTTTAGAATAATTGATGGATATGGTGATACTTGAAGCTAGGCTAGGTCATTGACACTTTTGAAGCCTTTAAAAAGATTGAATCAGTCTAAATCTTCTAGGGATATCTTTTAAAGTCCTTTTGAGGAACTATTCTTAATACATACATACATAATCCTTAATGACGTTGAAAAATTTGGAAAACCATGTTGAGCTTTAGGAAGAATACAAAGCAGTAACATTGATACTTGACATGAATAAGACTCGCTATAAAGCCACTTCTAGATTGTTCACAAACCTCAACTTAATTGAATTCCTACATGTATTAAACATATCATCTTCATGCTATAAAATATTATAGAATCATGTCAATTTAAGTTTTGGATTACTTAAAACAATAAATAATACTTTTACAATATCTTAACTTTTTTAAAATAATCAAATATTTTAATAACAATAGGACATTGTGTTGGCAAAACAAGGATAGACAACTGAGAGGGGGGGTGAATTAGTTGTCACAAAATAATAAACTTTAAAAACTTTACTTAACTTACTCTTAGATCTTATGACTAAGCAATTAACCATAAGCAATTAACACACAAGAGAGACAGAGAACACCAAGAATTTCTTTACGTGGAAACCCTGTTAGGGGAAAAACCATGGTGGATGTTAGTCCACAATATTATACCCTGTTAAAAGTATAATGAAAACAATAAAGGGGAATGTACATGCATTCAAGCACACTGCCTAGAGCTCGCTGCTCAATTACAGAAGGGGCTCACTGGCCAACAATACAGAATAGGATAAAAATCCGGACGGTACGAACTGAGAAAATAGCTTCTGCACAAGCCTGATTACAGTTTCAATTAAGCACAAAAAACTCCTTCAATTTTCACTCAAACTACTTCACACTTCGCTCAATATTCCTCACACTATGCTCTGCAATTGAATGATATTCGCACATACACACATAGGAGCAAACCCAACACACGAAGCACACTTTGTACCGATGAAATAATCACTCTTATATATTCGCTACATGAGATTTCATCAACAACTTAGTCGGCCAGGAAAATAAAACATATTTGCAATGTCGGCCCAAATTTACAATTAAATTTTCAACGTGGATCTAAACACCGTTGGACAAAACAATGATGCGACCCAAAACAATATTTACGAGCACGCCAAACATTCAAATTTAACTTTTCAAGGATCCACAACACGTTACCACCATCATGTCGGCCAAGAATATGAAAACCCGAACGTGCGCAATAAAAATATTTAACCACAAGCACACCGATCTATGTGGATGTACTACAAAGATAAAGCATGATCTAGAGACATCCAAAAACATCAAGAAACAATAGAGAAACATCCGCAACAACTGAGATTACCAGAATCACACAAACTTCACTCAGGAACATTAACAGAGACCACAAAATACTGTCAAACCACAACATGATCAAATCTATACGCAGACCTATGAAACTTCCGATAGATGATCTAGATACTCTAAAAAATAAACCCTTTAGTCCATAGCAGTTGAATTTCAACGTACAGAACAAGACACCTTCATGACCTGCACAGTTCCACTGGGAACCTGGAACACTTTCTTTTACAATTTTCTCAATATCCTCGACATATACTGCCTCTGATACACCAAATTCTAATAGTGTTGACATAAATGACAACCACATATTAGCAACACATCCACAGCATCCAATAGTCTCCCCCTTTGGCATTGATGGCAACACATGATGTGAAAAATACCATCAACCCAACGCACTTGCTTCTTAACTGCTTTTCTCCCACAAGGCTCTTCTCCTCAAAAGATTTTTCACATTGCACTTCTCCCCCTTTGACATCAATGGCAAAGGTAACCATGACCTTTCCATATACACGCTTTGAACCACATATATGCACATCTGACTACTCCCCCTGAGTAGCAGCCACAGAAACATCAATCCAGATCAGAATATAGCAATGTAGCTCATGGATTGATGCAAGTAAATGCATCTTTTAGTTCTTATCAGGAGGGGTAATTACCCCTAACATTCCTCTGAGATACTCAAAATTATCCTTCGGCAATGGCTTAGTAAGGATGTATGCAATTTGTTCTTTGGTAGGCACATACTCCAATCTGACCTCTTTGTCATTCACTTCCTCCCTCAAAAAGTGAAGCTTGATTGATATATATTTAGTCTTAAAGTGTAGCACCGGATTCTTTGAAATATGTATTGCACTTGAACTATCAGAGTATATGGCAATAGGCTCTTCATATATCACCCTGATATCTTTCAACATTTGTTTTATCCATATCACTTGAGTACAATTATTTGCAACAGCAATATATTCTGCTTCAGCAGTAGATAGAGAAATGGAATTCTGCTTTTTGCTCAACCAGGACACCAGCTTCTTCCCTAGGAAGAATGCACAACCACTAGTACTTTTCCTGTCATCTACATCTCCATCCCAATCCACATTAATATATGCACTCAAAGTGAGATCATCATCCTTTGGTTACCAAAGTCCAAAGTCAACAATTCCTTTCAGATATCTGAAGATTCTCTTAACAACAGTCACATGTGATTCTTTTGGAGCAGCCTGAAATCTAGCAACCATACATACAACATTCATAATATTTGGTCTAGTCTGGGTTAAGTAGAGCAATCCACCGATCATTGACCTATATCTAGTTTGATTCACCTTAGGAGAATCATCATTCTGTGTTAGCTTGCATCCGGTCACCATGGGAGTACCAACAGGCTTTGATTCTTCCATCCCAAATTTCTTCAGTAGCTCTCTCACATATTTGGACTGAGATATGAAAATTCCCTTTTCTAACTCGGTAATTTGCAATCCCAGAAAGAACTTCATCTCTCCAATCATACTCATCTCAAATTCACCCTTCATCTCATCAGTAAACTTTATACATAGATTGTCATCTCCTCCAAAAATGATGTCATCAAAAAATACTTCTATAATTAACTCTTTATCATGATCCAATTTGAAATATAAGTTGCTATTAGTAGTACTTTTAGTGAATCCAAGCTTCAGTAAGTATTTGTCCAATCTAGCATACCAAGCTCTAGGGGCTTGCTTAAGTCCATATAGAGCTTTCTTCAAGCAGAAAACCATATCTTCCTTGTTGGTTAGATGAAATCCATCTGGCTGTTCAATGTATACTTCTTCTAGTTCTCCATTCAGAAATGACGACTTCACATCCATTTGATAGACTTTATAGTTCTTGTATGCAGCATAAGCAAGAAATAATCTAACAACTTTGATTCTGGCAACAAGGGAAAAAGTTTCATCAAAATCAACACCTTCCATCTAAGAATACCCTTTACATACCAGTCTTGCTTTATTCCGGACCACTTCACCTTGTTCATTCAGCTTGTTTTGAAACACCCATTTAGTACCAATCACATTTTTGTCTTTAGGTCTGGGAACCAGTGTCCACGTGTCATTCTTTTCAATTTTTGTCAGCTCTTTCTTCATAGCTTCCATCCAGTGTTCATCTTGACAGGATTCAGTGACATTTTTAGGTTCAATCTTGGAAATCAAGCAATACTCTTCTGCAATATTTCTTCTACTTTGCACTCATTTATTCTTACCTCCTATAATTTGACTTTCAGAATGATTTAGCTTTACATACCTTGGAGTTTTGGGACTTTCACGATCTTATGATTCTTCTGTTCTTTCTTCTGCACTTGCACTTGTCTGTGCTTCTAGATTTACTTGATTTACCGGAAAGAATTGAGGTTGCTTTACCGGAATATATGGAATAATCTGAAGTTGATTTGGTGTCTGAACATTTTTTCGTTTGTTTGTGTTGTCTTCATCTTAATCATATCCACAATATTTGGATGATTTAGCAGAATCCTCATCAACTCTAACATTTGCACTCTCAGCCATCTTTTTCAGTCTTTTGTTATAGCATCAGTAGGCCTTAATTTTATTAGAGTAACCTAAAAAGATTCCTTCATTGCTTCTTGCATCAAACTTGCCTATATCATCATCTCTCTTGATATGACATTTGCTTCCAAAGATCTTGAAATATTTAACAATAGGCTTATAACCAAACCATAGCTCAAAAGGGGTCTTACCAGAATTACCATTAACATTTACCTAGTTTAAAGTATACACAGCAGTGCTTACAGCTTCACTCCAATAGATTTGGGGCACATTTCCTTCTATCATCATTGTTCTAGCAGCATCCAAATATGTTCTATTCTTTCTTTCTGCAACTCCATTCCATTGAGGGGTTCGGGGAGCAGATAACTGTCTTCTGATTCCATGTTCTTCACAAAAAGAGTAGAACTCCCTGGAGGTGAACTCACCACCTTTGTCAAATCTCAGACACTTGACTTTCAAACCTTTCTCATTTTCTGTCATAGCCTTGAAACTTTTGAACTTTTCCAGTGCTTCACATTTTTCTCTTAAGAAGGAAACCCATACCATTCTAGAGTAATCATCAATAATCAACATAAAGTACCTTTCTCCATGAATACTTTCGACTCTGAAGGGATCACAGAGGTCAGTATGTAGCAGCTCCAGCAAATCATTTGAATGAAACTGTTTGCTCTGAAAGGAGACTCTAGTCTGTTTACCCATCTGACACTCCATACAAATTGTCTTAACACGCTTCACTAACTTAGGTAGATCTCTTACTACTTGAGTGGAACTTACCTTGACAATGTTATCAAAATTTACATGACACAACCTCCTATGCCACAACCAGCTTTCATCTACTTGAGCAATTAAACAACTCCCACTAGTAGTATTCAGGTGAAAAATATTACCTTTTGTCTTTCTACCTGTAGCAATCATATTCCCAGAACTTCCACGTATCTTGCATCTTCCATCTTTGAATTGTACATCATAGCCTTTGTCCACCATCTGTCCAACACTCAAAAGATTGTGCTTCAGGCCTTCAACATAAAGAACATCATCAGTGTTATCCTTACCACCAAGGAAAATAGAGCCTCTGCCACGAATCACACTAGCATTGTTGTCTCCAAATCTTACAACACCACCATCATACTCCTCTAGACTTACAAATTTGTTTTTATCACTAGTCATATGATGTGAGCATCCACTGCCAATAACCCGCTCATCCTTTTCTTCAACTTGGGCTGCAAGAGCTTTCTCATCTATAGTAGATTCAATAGCCACATGACTATTTTCAACAGTAGCAATGAAAACCCATTCATCTTCATTTCCATTATCTTTATCAGACTCATCATCAGTCACTCCTTCTTCAGCAAAGTAACATTTCTTTTGGAATCTAGACTTGTTAGGATTAGATCTAGGAACTCTTTCAACACATCTTGATGCAAAATGACCTATTTTACTGCAAGAAAAATATTTAATAGGCAACACTCCTTCATACTTACCTTTTCCTCTACCTTCTATCTTTTCAATCAGTGCTTCCAATTCTTCTACCTCTCTTTCTTTATCTTCAAGCTGTTTCAGTTCTTCATCATACTTGGATATCTTTCTAGAACATTCTCCCAGACCATATCTTTGTTTGTTACTTCCGGATACAGTAGCCTTGAATGCAGATTCAGTCTTCGGAACAGATTCACAAAATTCACTTAATTCCAAAGCAACAAGCTTACCAACCAACGTGTCTCTTGACATCTTTGTTGCTGATCTAAGCTCTTCAATAGCGTGAGCCTTCAGTTTGTAGGAGGGAGGCAAGGATCTGAGTATTTTAGCTACAATTTCATCCTCATACAGAGAACCACCGGCACATGTAATACCCATCACTATTTCATTTACTCTTTGCATAAAAGAAGTGATATTTTCATCTTCACCCATCGTCAAACTCTCATACTTGCCTTTCAAACTCTGTAGCTTAGTCATCTTCACCTGTGCATCTCCTTCATACAAAGTTTCCAGCTTCATCCAAATCTCATGCGCTGTCTGCAGTCCTACCACATTTTCCATCTCTGAATTTGTCAAAGCACTCACCGAAGTTTCAATAGCCCTGACATTGTTTTCAACATCTTTGATCTCATCAACAGTGGAGGGACCATTCTGAGGAATAACATATGGATCTTTTGTAATCTTCCAGTAGGATTCACCAATACACCTTAGGTGACATTGCATCTTGATTTTCCATAGTGAGTAGTTAGTTCCATCAAATCTCGGACTGTCCTTCTTGAATGTTGCCATCTCGGATCATCTCAAGCTTTTAGACTTCTTCAGAGGAACCTACTCTGATACCAATTGTTGGAAAAACAAGGACAGACAACTGAGAGGGAGGGGGTGAATCAGTTGTCACAAAATAATAAACTTTTCAAACTTAACTTAATCTCAGATCTGATGAATAAGCAATTAACACATCATAGAGACAAAGAACACCAAGAATTCTTTTACGTGGAAACCCTGTTAGGGGAAAAACCACGGTCAATGTTAGTCCATAATATTATACCCTGTTAAAAGTATAATGAAAACAATGAAGGGGAATGTACATGCGTTCAGGCACACTGCCTAGAGCTCACTGCTCAATTACAAAAGGGGCTCACTTCCCAACAATACAAAATAGGATTAAAATCCGGAGGGTATGAATTGAGAAAATAGCTTATGCACAAGCCTGATTACAGTTTCAATTAAGCACAGAAAACTCCTTCACTTTTCACTAAAACTACTTCATACTTCTCTCGATCTTCTTCACACTCTGCTCTGCAATCGAATGATATTCGCACATACACACATAGGAGCACACCCAACACACGAAGCACCGATGAAACAATCACTCTTATATATTCGCTACATGAGATTTCATCAACAACTTAGTCGGCTAGGAAAATAAAACATATTTGCAATGTCGGCCCAAATTTACAATTAAATTTTCAATGTGGATCTAAACACCATTGGACAAAACAATGATGCGACCCAAAACAATATTTACGAGCATGCCAAACATTCAAATTTAACTTTTCAAGGATCCACAACACGTTACCACCATCATGTCGCCCAAGAACATAAAAACCCGAATGTGCGCAAGAAAAATCTTCGACCACGAGCACACCAATGAATGTGGACGTACTACAAAGATAGAGCACGATCTAGAGACATCCAAAAACATCAAGAAACAATAGAGAAACATCTGCAACAACTGAGATTACCAGAATCACACAAACTTCACTCAGGAACATTGACAGAGACCACAAAAATACTGTCAGAACACAACATGATCAAATCTATACGCGAACCTCTGAAACTTCCGGTAGATGATCTAGAACTCTCAAAAATAAACCCTTTAGTCTACAGCAGCTGAACTTCAACGTACAGAACAAGACGCATTCATGACCTGCACAGTTCCACTGGGAACCTGGAACACTTTCTTTTACAATTTTCTCAATATCCTCGACATATACAACCTTTGATACACCAAATGCTAATATTGTTGACCTTAATGACAACCACATATCAGCAACACATCCATAGCATCCAACACATTGAAATCTAGATATAGAACGGAACATTTAGGTTTAAAAAGACTTATATGAAGTTTCTACAAGACTTGATATAATAATATCATACACTCGAAACAAAGTATACAACTAACTTCAACCCTAGGATATTACAAATCTTCTCAATATTTCTAGCAATATTTTACACTACAAGCTTACACAAGAGAATTATGAAATCTAGCTACCAGCATATCATACAAATTTCTAGACTTCATAAAATCATTTTCTCAAAAAAAAAAAAAATCCCATAAAAATTCTAACTTGATTCTTAAAAAAAAACTGAATATCATCCATCATCCTTCACAAAAATTATGTGAATGTTGTGTTGTAGTTTGGTTGTCATTGATGTCAAAAGAGAGTTGCATTTTGGATGTTTGGTTGCCAAAGTATCTGAGAAATGCTCTAAATTTCTCCACTGGTGTTACTTTGCTCTTGTGGTTTGGAAGAGAGCTTCATGATGTGTCAGGGCATGTGTGATTCAACTTTCAGTTCACTTGGGTTCCAGAAACGTGTTTTTGTGAGTGACAGTTTGATGACTGGGTTGATCCTATGTTGGTGTTTTCAAAGGTGAAAATTTTGGCTCTACATTCCTCCACATTTATAAATATGGCATTATGCATTTTAGAAGATAAGTTCAGTATGTTGTGAAGCTTCTATATCCAAAGTTTCATGTCATTAGTCCTTTTGTGGAGAAAGTTGAAGATGACAGAGTATAGAACTATGCTATTTGGTGACTACTTTCATTTTTTGTTGGCATACGCCAACTTCCTGCTGTATGAAGTTGTAAAAGGCATGAATGAGAGTGTTCTTGAATATCATGTTATGTTTTTTGTTGCTTTCCAAGGTGTTTTTCTATTTTCTCCAAAATAGGTTGTGGTTTGGAATGGATGTTCTGTTAGGTTAAGCTTTTGCCTGGCCAACTAAAGTATGTTGAGAGTGAACACCACAAGCTCAAGTGTATGCGGAGTTCAAGTATTGTTTTAAGGTGTTGTATAGGTCATATCGACTCATCTAGGGGAAGTGAAAGTAATGATTTATCATTCATGTGTACCATCAATGTTGTGAAGGTCGACATGCTATAAGTTTCATATTCTCTGCTTAAGGCCGACATAATTTGAATTTCTAAAGCGTGTGAATGATGTTCATTGAAGACCAAACCTGTGAAGAAAGCTTAGGAGCAGGTTAACATGTGTTGGAATCCACAAGACATGTTCCTCTTCCTAGTGTTGCATGTAGTCTTTTGGGTCTTTCCCTCTACATGTTGATTGTTGATTGTTTTACCTTTGGTTGGCTTGTAAATGTAATATTATTCTTAGTTATAGGCCGACATGTGAATTATAATAATGTAATATCATGTATAAATTGTAAACCTAGTTGATATAGGTTTGTGTGTGTGTGACATGATGAAAATTGCATAAGTGACTGAAAGAGAAAGAGCAAAAGTGTAAGTTCCTATCTGGTTTCACCATGAACATATTTTTGTGA